>JAULBY010055971.1:0-11112 GCA_032358315.1 Ophiocytium majus
ATAGCGTGCACGCGCATGCCACATTAGCGCGCGTGCTCAGCAGTGGCGCGGCGAAGCCGCGCGCCCGGGCCATTTACCAAAATACTAGTAGTAGTTCGAAGTAGGCATCGGCCTTACGGCATTGTGGGTGCTGAAACGTCACAGTGTGCTTTGCGTACAGTCCGGCTCGCACCTGCTACTGCGGGTTCCCCCCCCAGCACGGCGTCAGGCCTGCGAAATATGGTGTAGGTACAGCCGCACGGCCTCGGCGGATGTGCGGAGGTCCAAGGCTGCAGGTTGAGGGTGGGCAAACACCAGGAGTGGCAGGGGAAGCGGCGGCACCCAACAGCAAACAGGAGAGCGGCACAGAACTACAGCCGCGAGGTGCCTGTAGAAGCTTGCGGTCCTGGCGTGGGCCATAAGCAGCACAAAGCATATGTAGCAGGGCTTGCAGGCGGCTGCTTGATCAAGCTTGGTGGCCAACTGCTCACACGCGCCGCACGCGCAAGGCTGTTCCAAGTCGCTCCTGCTGCTGCAACACCACAGCTGCCGCTGCTGCTAGACGGGTGCTGGTCCCGAGTGCGGCACCCCGTGGCCCGGCCAAGACAATGGCGCGCCTGGGGCAGTCCCTCGACCTCGTGAGAGGCAGGGATGGGGGGCTGGACGCCATCGTGCATGGCAAAGCCCTGGCGCAGCTGCGCAAGCAAAACTGGCCTAGGTGGCAGCAGGAACAGCACAGGAAGGGGGTGGGAGAACGCCACGTTCCGCCACCCGTGTCCGCCTCACCTGCTGACACCGAGGGCGCCGGTGGTGGCGCTGCCAGCGGGGGCGGGGCCAGCGGCAAGTGTGCCCGTGACGATGGCACCGCCAGCGCCGCGGCGGGTGACCCCAACTGGGAGGAGGTGAGATGCTGCGCACCACAGTGGCAGCTGCACACATGCTCATACCAGGGACTGCGGCGGCATGCCCGCGCATGCCATGTGTGTTTATACTGCATCACCCGTGCGACGCACTCTTTGCCACCTCCAGGGGGCTGGAGTTCAACTTGGGCAGCAACTGACTGCACGTGAAGGCGGCGACTGGCGGCAAGCGTGCCGCTGCTGCTCACTGGCTCAGTGCAAGTGAGAAGGTGGCATGTTTCCTTATGTTTACCCGCCCTGCTTGTTTGCACCCCACCCCCCGCGCGCGCCACAGGATCTCTACCCCGGGTTTGGCAACGACTGGCCCAACCGTCTGCGGGACAGCTGTGGCGTCAACTTGGAGGATGGGTACCCGGGTCCCAAAATTCCGATGGACTTTGCGGTGAGTGTCACACCATCACAAAACTTGGCGCACCGCACTGGTGGCATGCTGTCAAGCGCACAAGAGCTCGCAGCGCGCACACTTGCGGTTTGCGCGCACTTACAGAAAGTGAGTATCAGCAGCGCAGTGGAGAGCACTTTAAGTTTGCACACACACTGTAGCGCATGTATTACGTAGTAGCATGTACTACCAAGTACCAGCTGAGCGCGGCGGACTGCAATGTAGCGCGCGTCGTCGCGGCAAGATTGCACTTGGCGTTTTCCGCGCACACGTAGCGCACAGGTCGGCGGCACGCCGGCACACCACATGTGCAGCAGTGCGCCCCTACCGCTGCTGCGTCAGCTGCCCGGAGCTCATCGATCCCCCGCCGTGCCCCCCCCCCCCGTCCGCTCCCTGCTCCGCTGGCGTGCTTCCTGGACTCTCTGACAGGGGCGCGCGTACCTCCCTGCCCTCGCAAAGCTGCTGGTGCTCAGCGCGGGCGCAGCGGCGGGGCATGCTGGCGCTGCTGCCTCGCAGCTGGAGCTTGCGGTGCGACTGCGGATGGCCAGGACGCCGAAGCTCTTCCTGCTGATGGACGCCACACTGGCGGTCATCAGTGCGTCCCTGGACCTGTTCCCGCCTCTGCGGGACCGGATGTTTTTCGACTACGTCGAGCAGGCTGAGGGCGCCCCCTACGTTGGGCTCGCGCTCCTGCTCCACCAGCGCCCCGTCTGCCAGACGTGCACCATCAGTGGGCCGCTGAACCGGTGCATTGTGCTGGAGCTGCGGTTTGAGCTGCCATACATGTACATGCTCAAACCGCAGCTCCACCACAACGCGCTGCCTCAGTGGCCCGCTGACGGAGCATGTATGGCAGATGCGGCACTGGTGGAGCAGGAGCCCGAGCCCGATGTACTGGGCGCCCTGAGGCTCGGCCTGCTCGACGAAGAAGATCCTGTCCTGGAGATGCGGGAACAGGTCCAGCGTGGCAATGATGACCGCCTGGCCCAGTGTGGGGTCCATCAGCTGGAACACCTTGGGCGTCCTCGCCATGCGCATGCGCACCGCAAGCCGCAAGCACCAGCTGCGAGGCAACAGCGCCAGGCTGAGCACGCCTCGCCGCTGCGCCCGCAATCTGCACCAGCAGCTCGGCAAGGCCAGGGAGGTGCGCGTGCCCCTGTCAGAGAGTCCAGAAGGCAAACCGCGCTCGCCAGCGGAGCGGGGAGGGGAGGGGGGGGGTGGGGGGGCAGGGCGGGAGATCGATGAGCTTCGGGCAGCTGAATCAGATCACACAACACACAAGCGAGTGTGGAAACACGGTGCTCCACGAGTGACGTGTGTGGTGTGTATACACACATGTATGTATACTCATGTACTGTACACAATACAGGCTCACAGCAGGTGCCTGTTTGCTGGCTGGGCCTAATAGTATGTCACATACGGATTTCATACAGAACAAAAAGGCTTACAAATGCACGTTACATGGAGCATATCACGTCAAGTACTAGTACTTGTATTGATTTGCTCTTGTAGAACACACATAGTTATCTGATCAACCAAGAGCAACAACTGCTGCTAGCGGCAGGCCTGAGCTGCCGGCATTAGTAGTATGTTAAGCTTGGCTACATGTGGCAGCCAGTGGGCACACACCTAAGAGCGTCTCGCTCTCCGGCATGTGCTCAGAATCTTCAGCGTACACCGCTAAGTGGTTGCTAGAATTCATCATCATCACCGCGCACATGAGCAGCACACACCCCGCGCTGCACAGCAGTCAAGGGTCCCCAACTTCAACACTTGCCTATGGATTGAAAGTCAGCAGCTACCAGTGGTACCACCCAGTGCAGTTGCACCTGAGACTTTTACAAGCAGCGTGTGCACCGTGTTTCTTCGCACAGGCAGTGCTTGCAGTTCCAAGTGCACTGGACAATAAGAGGTGGCTTGCTGCACACTGCCCCGTTACCAGTTACACCTCAAAAGGGAAACAAATGTACAGTGTGGGCCCTTGCACCTGCAACTACAAACTCATGTCATAGCTAGGGGGCGTCTCTAGGTGCTTCCACAGGCACTGGCCAGCAGTAGGCCGTGCTGTGACAGGTTATTACAGCCGCTGCTGCTAAGAAAATCTTCTTCTACGGCACATAACTATTGTTTAAATACACTTCGAAGTATGGGCTTGCATGTTAACTTGGGCACCCTGTGTACGTGTACTCGGCACTGACCGCGCACGGGCACCCACTTGTTGACGCAGCGAACTAGGATAGAACACCACAGTGATAAACCTTGCTGAATAGATGTATACCTCTGACATACAAAGTGTGCGGTGTAGCACTTGACTCCTAAAAACCTCCAGCTGCAACAGCTGAAGCTACTGCAGCTCCATGCGGCAAGCCCTATGTATATACATGTACAACTACGTGTGATAGCCGTGACAGTAGTTGGCATCGCTGTCCATTGTACCTGTGTAATGCGCGACCTACCAACCAACAGAAGAAACAAAGTAGGGGCCCACCTCGTCTTCAGACAGTTTTTCTTTTTGAAAGTTTGGGCCACCTTGCTGGGAGGCCCCTTCTTGTGAGCTTGGGGATGACGCCTGCTCACCCTGATCCCCGGTTGCCCGCACCATCAGCAGCAGCGCAGCAGCAGTGTGGACGGCGCAAGGGTGTGGGGAGCAACAAATAAGGTAAGCGGTGAGGTGAGTTCTTGCCACCATTTCAGTCAAAACAACGTACAAAAAAAGTCATAACATTGTGGGTGCTGCGGTGCAGACGCAGAAGCCCGCTGCCGGCGCGGACAGGGAACATGCCGGAGTGGACGGGGAAAAGGGTAACAGCAGGGGTGTGCGGGAGCATGGGCACAGGGCTGGCATAATTGACAAACGACATACAAAAACTGCACGGACACGGGGATTGTGTGTGCTGTGCACATCCTGCCTGCAAACACGCCCCTCATTTGCAACAACTGAAGTATGCTACATGTGGCTCCGACTACACAAGTTCAATTGTGGCATTCTTGGCCGCAAAAACACTTCAACGCGTTTGTTAACATACAAGCCCAGTGCACACTGCAGAATTTTGGTTAACCTGTTTGGTGGTGTTGTCATGCACCTGCGGCATCACAAAACAAAGTGCCCACTTCGGATGGCACAAACGCAGCACAAACCCGCCAACAGTACAATGGAGGGCTTTTGTAACTTACGGCCCTATGCATAACACTGCCCACTGCACGGATTCGTTACACTGGTCAAGGCAGTACTTACCACACCCGCCTTTATACACTTGAGCGGCAAAGGCGGCCCAGAACGGCAGCGTTCGTTCAGAAAATCAAGCAGGCAGGCAGTAGAGGCAGCGTGTCGGCAGCGCATCTGGGGTGGATATGCACCTCAAAAGCTGCGCCCGCGAGGTGGAGGAGGAAGCCTGTCATGCTGCGTGGGCCGTGGGCAGCACAGAGCCTATGCAGTGCTGCGGCAAGGCTTGCAGCGCGGCTGGTGGGATCAAGCTTGTCACAGGAGCTGCAAAACTGGGCACACGCACGCAATAAAGCTGCTGGGTGGCTCCTGCTGCCGCAACACCACAGCGGCGCTGCCACCTGCTAGACTGTGTCAGTCCCGCTCACCTGGTGGGATCCTCCCGGGTCGGTTTCTCCAGTCGCAGCAGCGAGGGCCGCCGGCGCGCCGCCATGCAGCACAGTGTTGGCTGCTGAGCACTGTGTGTTTCTGTCGCCTCAGGCGGTGCTGCAGATTGGGGGACAGAACACAGAACTTGAAAGGTGAGACGGGGAGAGTGTGTCCCGTGCAGTACCGGTAGCAGCAGGCACCGCCACGCGCCACCATCGACGTGGGTCGCAAAGAGGCTCGGTCACAAGGTTAGTGCTTCTTCAGAGTGTTTCCACAGCAGGACTGTAAGAACAAACTTCACCTGCAGGGCGTGCGCTGAAGATGACGGAAAGCCGGTGAGCCGCCCGGGGGGCGGGGGGGGGTGCAGACAAAGCGTGTTGGGGGTGGCGTTGTTGACGGGGGGCCTCGTGAGCTCATGAGCTCAGGTGATCAGCTACAGCCCAAGAGGGAGGGAAGCCTGTGTGCCTCAGCTAGCCAAACCCACACTCAGAGAGAGTGAGGCCAGGCCATGCACTTCTGCTCTCTTGGGGGAGAGGAGGCAGGGTCGTGGCTCAGAAAAAAAAAAATGGAAAGAAGAAAAAAAGGAGTCAGGTTCCACCGAGATTCGAACTCGGGTCACGAGATTCAGAGTCTCGGGTGATGGCCAGCTACACTATGGAACCCTCGCTGTTATTGATATGATGCGCATCCGTATGTAATATAGTGAACAAGTGGCAGTGCATGTGCTCGGTGTACTAAACTACTCTGTGCCACAAGGCTAGTATCCACCATGGCGACGGAGGCTAGCCCACTCTTGTCAGGATCAGATGACAACATCACTACCAGGAACAGGAAAGGTGGCCGTGCAGCCGCTGCTGCTGGCCCTGCTGATGATGCTCCTCCCGCGCACGTGCACCCCGAAGAATGGACGCCCGCCTCTTGCACCAACGCCCTAGGTCTAGCCTTCAGGCCCACGGATGTCCGCTACACTCTTGGTGATGGAACGGAGGTGGAATGGAACAGCCACCAGCATCGACTGGGCAGGTGCGATGTCTGTACTGGCGGCTCAAAAGCTACAGGAGTTGCTGCATGTTGCAATGGTGCCCATTCTGTGTGAGTGCTGTCACATAATGCCAGCCGTGTCGAAGCAAGGTGGCCTTCTGCGGTCAATGCCTCTAGTTACACGCACAACCACAAGGAGTCGTTGCCTGCCGCCGCATCCAACCTCTTCATGCTTGGGCACACCTTGAAAGTGATCGTGAAAATGTCCTTCACATCGTGTCAGCACTAGTCTTTCGGCACTACTGTAGCTTAACGGTGGCTATGTTCAAAGCACGTTGGTCTGGTACCCGTTTGCAGTGCACAAGGGCATGCCCACTTGTGGTGCTGGTGTGCTGGCTCGCCTATTGCTGCTCCCCAGTCACATGTCTGTGCAAGCATAGCTGCCCAGGCTGCATGTGGTGGCTGACAGAGCACGCTACATCCACTCATGGTGCTCCACCAGCTTGCAGTTGACTCTCTCATTGCGTTGCTACCCCCACTCACGACAAAACATGACATGACCTTCTTACTCGTATCACTCTTGGAAGCCACTTCACCTGCATGTTTTCACAAGACCGATTGAAGTGCTCCGCTGCTTTTGCGCTGTTCACCGTGGCGAGCGTGCACGCGCAGGTATAGCGTGCTGCACCTTCCTCCTGAGTTGAAGTTTGAGCTGCCTCCACTGCGGCTGTTTGGATTTGACGTCGCAAATTTTTCGTGGTGGGTCGCCCAACTGGGACTGTGGGGTGAGCGAACCCCACACTGTGTGCACTGTAACCACTCCAAATACTCTTTCCCACTCAAAACCAAGCGAAAAAAACGCCCCACACCGCCGCCCCATTGCCGATACACTTTGGTTGCACTATGCTACCTGATGCCCTAGATATGGACAATCGTCTAGGAGCAACATGCCCTAGGTCTCACCAGTCGTACGGGCCGCACCACCGCGCTGTGAATCTGTGCAGGGGCTGACAAAGCAAGAGACCGCGCCTACAAAGGCAGCCATAAGTGTGCATTTGCCCCCCCCCTCAATCCCCCCCCCTCCTCCCCCCCCCCGCCCCCAGGTGCTGCGGCCATCATGGTGAACGCCCACTACTCCTGGGCGCAGACTAGCTCGTATGTGGATGTGTACGTGGGGCTGGCGGGCATACTCCTGTTCGATGTGGCGGCGGCGCTCGGCATGCTGCAGGCCATCAACGCGGAGCAGCACATACCGCACACGGGGTACAATGAGACGGAGGTGTGCGCGCTGTCTGGGGGGGTGGCGCGGAACGAGGAGGGCGGAAGTGAGGATGGCAGCGGCAGACAGTGCCTTGTGCACGTGGCTGAGCAGCAGCGGTGAGGCTAGGGAGCGGGTGCTGACAGCCGGCCAACGAGCGTTTTTGTTGGCGTTGCAGGCAATGGCATGCTCAGTGTCGTGCGGCGTGCACAAGCGACATGCTCTGGACTGCTTCACACAGACTGCCCCCATACATGCTGCTGTACATGCAAGGAATGAGTTCTACACAAATCATAGACCGAAACCCTCACCACATGACACCTATCCCTCACCTCCCCCACAACTCGTCTGTGTGGCTCTTCTACGTGTGGCACTCCAGCACCTACCAGCCCCCTCCCCGTCGCCCCCCCCCACCCCACATTAACCCACTTCACGCTGCCCCTCCCCACGCCCTCTCCGCCTCAGCCGAGCCGGCCTGCTCAAGCGTGCCACCTGCCCCAGCACCGCCCCCCTCCCCCCCATCCCCCCAAACTGCGACCCCGCCACAGAGCCCTCCTACAGCGGCTCCCCTCCTGTGGAGGCGTGGGTGTGGTCGCCGTGGCCGCGGCCAGGCCAGTGGCAAGACCCGGGGTACACCGCCTCGGCGCTGGCGCTTGCGGGGTGCGTGTGCTACACGGTTGCGGGGGTGGTGGCGCTGCCGGGGGTGCTGGAGCCCATTGCTGACCACAACTACATGGTGAGGTGGTGAGCTGCTGTGGTTGGCGCTCTCTGGTAGATGGCCCGCCGTGACAGGCCGAGCTGTAGCTGACGGCCGCTGAGGGTTCTCGGGACTGTACTTCTGGGGGCTCTCAGCGCACAGGGGTGTGGATGTGCTAGTGCGGGGCCGCGCATGGCCATTTTGCTGCTTGGCGGCATGCGTGGCATGGGTTGTTGCACGCGCGCAAGTACCTGGTGGGAGAGAGTGCCTTCGGGCAGAGTGGAGTTTGTTATTGCTTCAGAGACATTGTGTCATGTGCGCACTGGAACGATGCAAGCTACCAGTAGCCTAGCCAGGCGGGTAGCGTGCGCTCTCCGCATCGACGAGTGCTTGCATGTGGGCGTGAGTGTGGACGTGGTTTGCTCAGCAGCAGGAACACATGTGTTGGAATGCGGGGGTCATGTAAGAGTTGGGATGCCTTGCATGTACTACCTGTAGCATGTGTACAAATGTAGGTTGAGGCGCTGCATTTTGTGGAGGTCACACGCTGTGGCATACGTCACGTCATGTGTTGTGGCATACATCACATGCCTTGTGTAGTGGCATACATCACATGCAATGTGTTGTGGCATATGTCACATGCCATGGGTTGTGGCATACATCACATACCATGTCTTGTGGCTCACATGCAGCTATGCGCCACATGCCATGCGCCATGCCATACATCAACATGCCATCCACCCCACCCTCGCGCGTACCAGCACACCCCGCCGCCTCCCACCACCAACCACACCCTACTGTCCCCGCCCTCTGGCCTCACTCCGCTGTTGCCCACACTTCGGCTCTCAGAGCTGGTACGCCTTCAACTCCACACCGCAGGTCCTGGGCAGCGCATGCAACATTACGGCGTCCTACATACTCATGGTGGAGGTGCAGGGCAGCCGCTGCCGCCCCAAGCCCTGGTCTCTGGGGTGGCACGCCGCCTTCTGGAACGTTCTGGGGGGCGTGGCGCTGCTGCTCGCGGGCTGCTTCACGTTCCTGGAGTTCCCACTGGGCTGCTGCCAGGTGCGCGCCGGCTCCGCTGGGCACGTGTGTGGCGCTGTGAACCGTGTGAAAAACAGTTGCTGGTTTTCTCAGCAACAGAAACTGGCATAAAAGGTCATGTGAGGAGTTTGGAAGTGGCCGTGGCGTGTGGGCATGTTGCGGGGGGGGGGGCAGTGTGTTGGTGCAAGTTGGTGTGCCACTGCTGACATGGGAATGCTGCATGCGCCTTTGCCATGTAGGCGCATGTGCCGCGGAGGTGTGCATGCGTGCGGGCCTGTCACATTCATAGTTGAGGTCTTGAGCCGCCAGCCTTAGTGGTGGTGGCAAGCCGTGTCATCGCCAGCGGGGCCACACGTGTGCCTACTCACAAAGTGGGGCAGTTAGGTTGGTTGAAGTAGGTTGTGGTGCACTTGAAGTACGGCAGGACTGGAGTATCGCAGAGTGCAAGTACGGTAATGCCGATGAGAAAGTCAAGTACAAACAACTCCACAGCTGTGCAGCTTCAACCAACTGCAGCCGGGGCTGCCCCTCTGCCCCTCCGTCCGCCAACACCCCGCTGTGTGCGTGTTTTGTCTCCTGCTTGCAGCTGCACGGCACGGTGCTGCACAGCTACTGGGGCTCCGCCTTTTCCCTGCTGGCGTGCTACATACAGGTTGTGGAGGTGCTCAACCCTCACCGGCCGCCCGCTGCGGCGCGCCTGCACTGGCGCAACGTCTTTAACGTGCGCTTCTGGTAGTGTATGGCACACGTTGAAAGGTCAACTGTCCGCACGTTTTTCCATCCGTACTACAGTCTGCAAGTATGCATAGCATTGGTGCTGCGCTGCTGATGCGGCCACGGAACGCTGTCCAGACGTGGTAGCACATGGCACAGGTCCGAAGGTAAACGATGTGGTCAGCACGTTTCCTGTGCCAGTACTGTAGCAGTGTCTGCAAGTATGCGCAGCATTGGTGGTGCGCTGCTGGCGCGGCCGCGGAAAGCCATCCAGACACTGTTAGAGCCGTCTGACCGTTTGGGGCTTCACAAAATGGCGGAACCAGTTGCAGCTGCCGGCTGACTGCATCGTCGTTAATAGCAGCAGCGCCCGCTACAGGACGAGTGGCGCCCACACCCAGTACATTACGTTTGAACACGATGCTGCAATAGTGCGTATACGCACGCCCCGCGCTGCACGGGGCATGTGCAGTGTGCCACCAATGCGGCACATAGCACAGCGCATGTTATGCTGTGCTCAGCGCACTGCTACTACCATAGGTTCCGTCTTTGAGACTGCCGCCGCCACGGCTCGTGGCGCTGACAGGCACTTTTATCAATGCCACGGCGTTTGTGTACCTTGCGCGCGGTGGTTTCGCATGCACTTGCTGCCATGCTGAGCTGCCCAGTGGGCATATTTCGCCTGCCATGCTTCTCATGTTGGAGCAAGCCCTGACGCTGAGGCCAGGCATGTGTGAAGCGCACCATCGCAGTGCAGATGGTAGTCGCGCACCAACCATGCAGCGTGGTGTAAGCCAACCTCTGTGTGCATCGAACCGCCGGTTCGTGCTCTTGCCCAGGCACTATATCATAGAAGTACTGCTTATCAAAGTGCTACTGTAGTCGTGTCATGTACTTCTGAAGTATTTGCACTTGCGGGCGTGCAACAGCTCATGCCATGCATGCCAGCAAACATGACGCCATGCACATGTGTGCCAGCCTATGCACATGTATGTATACCTACATGTATACACGAACCCACAACCCTGTGCAAACAAGGGCAAGAAGTGCCGCTAGCATGTAGGCCCGAGCAGTATCATGTAGTCCATGTGAGCAGGCTGCCAGCTTTTGTCACACTGTTGCCAGTCGTGCACATGTGCGCATGGCATTCCGCGCCGCAAGTGGCGGTTACAACAGTACAGTGCTTGCTGATAGCCTTGCCTACAGGCTCCAGGGGTTTGACGTGCGGGTGCGCGGCAAGCAGCCGTGGTGCTCAGCAGCTGCGGTTGCGCCGGTCCAGGGGTGGGGGGGTCTTAGGTGTTTGTGTCTCCTAAACCCCACACCATGTGCTGTCTGGGTAGCTGCATACAATTCTGAGGGTGCACACCTACACCACACAGCTTGGGTGTCTTGAGAACTGGGGTATTTCTTCATACTACGTAGTACTTCAAGTACCGTCTAGTTCCCTCTCCTCCCCCACCATGATTAGTAGGCCCCGGTACAAATCATGCCGGGCTTTTCTCAGGAATTCAGCCTAGGCGCGGGCAAAATCAGGAATAGATTCCT
>JAULBY010055982.1:0-11112 GCA_032358315.1 Ophiocytium majus
ACACGGTTTATGAAATCCAGCTGTGACACGGACACGACACGGTTACCCCAAACCGGCACCGTGTCTAACCTCTAGGCCGGCCTCCAGCGACCTCAGAGCCTTGTCTGTCAGCTCCTGGTGCTCCTGGACCACATTTGATGGCAGAGCCAAAAAGGCTATCGCTGTGGCCGTGTCCATCGTGTTGCGTGTGAGCCAGTTGCACCTGGCCCTCTCTGCGACGCGCGCCTCGTACTTGTGCGCCACCTGCACGCACATGAGTCGTGTGGGGTGCTGTGCACTCAGGACATGTGCTCACAAGAACGAGCGGCCAAGCTCTAGGGCTGCCCAACAGGTTGCGGGCGCACCACCTGACGACAGTGCAAGGCGCGAGCCCTTAATAGTAGGCAGACCTTGGTTGAACCCCGCATCTAAAGTGGCGCAGAAATGTGAATTTGGTGCTGCTGCTGCGCACGCAGGTCATGCTCGTGTCACTGCAGCCCGCAGACGCCAAAGGGACAAAAACGTGTACGGATGCCACCTGAATCAGCGCCATGGCCTTCGCAGCCGTCAGGTCCATCGGTGCCCCATAAATTGCCCGCAGCATGTGCACGACCGCCTCCGCCTCGTCGGCATCGTTGACGTGCAGGGGAAGCGTGATGGGGCGATCCTCGCTGCACTGCATGGAGGTTTTGAGCACCGGGCTGTGGCCTGCCAGGATGCAGGCGTGCAATCGCAGTTTGTGGAAATCGACGGCGACCTTGCGCTTCTCGGTCGGTGTTCGAAGGGTCTGTGCCTCCTCACTCGAGTCAGCCGCAGCACTGTCTCGCCCTATGACGACGATCATACTTTCGAAGTATGAGCGTAGACTTGGTCATCCCACATCCCGGACAGACCCGGATCAGACTCGGCCGCCATCACGTGCGCTGCGGGGGCACGATGCGAGGACAGCACGCACGTGCGGCAGTGGTGAGGGCTGTGCTCATCCCGAAGGACACAATCGTGGCCGCCGCCACCACCGCCACCGGATAACCTCCGGATCCTCAGCTGGGTGTTTTTTCAAAAAAAGGTTACCTGTGCACAAGGAGCCAGATGCTGCCTTGTGGCGGCCTTGAAACCTGCTCGCAGCCGGAGATCACGCAGGCGGCAGCTTCCTCCGCCCTGGCTGCGCTCTCTTCGCCCCCCCTGCTGTGCCCCTGCCTGCGGCGCTCTCCCCCTAGCTTGTGTGATCAGAGGGAACAGGAACATCCGCTCAGGTGAAGTTGGCGCCAAAAGGCGTATTGAGTTTGACCGCCCTTGACCGCGGTCAGAAACGGCAGGCCAGGGCGCAAGCGGCACCCCGAGTTCAACAAGGGAAAAAAAAAACGGATGCGCAAGTTGCCGCCGGATCCGCCTGGCTCCTCAAGGGGGTGCACCATGTACAGTGCACCTCGCGCACGCCTGGTTGGGAGACGAGCTGGTCGACGCCAGCAAGCAGCGTGGGCCGCACTTGCACCTGCAGCACTGCGGCAGACGGGGGCTCCACGCCGCTACACCCGTGACAACATGCGGACTGAAGAGACCGGATTTGAACAGATCTCGCTGCGGCCAATCCAGCGTTTGTGTTCCCGGGTGTTAATTCGTTCATTTCTCGCAAGACAGTAGGTTTTTGCACATCTGGGGGTCATTTCCCCCCCCACTTGGCTTCGGCCTGGCATTTCGCCCCAGCCACGGCAGTATCTGGGCTTAAGCAGCATTCTAGGTTTCTTTCACTTGGCGCGCGGATGCAGGGGGTCAGAGGAGGCACTGGCGAGAGCTGAGCACGTGAGCACCCACTGGCGCGCTGAGCACGTGTACACCGGGGTGTCCACGTCGAGATATCGGCGCGCCTGTTGCACATTGCAGTTGGTCAAGATGGTCCGGGTGAGTCCGGGTGAAGATGGTGAGCATACGTACACACACGAGGCTGAGGCGCAGGCATGCATGTAGTGTGATGAAGTAACCAAACAGGCGAAAGCGAGCAGCAACGCAGCAGCACTACCACCAGCAGCTGCTAGCAGCAGCAGCAGCAGCAGCAGCAGCACTGCAGCACTGCAGCAGCAGCAGCATTGCCATGGCTGCAGCTTTGATGGCGCCACACAAAGTGTGCACACATAGGCATCGCTCTGCTAAGCACTCACAGATGCAGATGTATGAACGCAATATGCAATATTGTACATTGGCCAAGCCATCATGCGTTGCAGGACCAAACGATATGCTCCAGAAACAGGAGCTGCTTGCTGTGGCCAGTGCCCATGCCCTCCACCACTGCTGCTGCGTCCTGCTGATCTAAAGCAGCTGCTGCTCTTGCACAAAGTGACACACAGACTTGCTCAGTACACCAAGTGCGAATCCAGCACCGCTACTGCCACGCTGCCGCCTTGTGCAAAAGCCCGAGGCTGCATCACTCGGGCAACAGGGGGCTGTATACCAGGTAAACTTGTACAAAGTTTTTGGCAGCAGCTTCCAGATTAGCAACGTTGTTCAGCAGCGCACCTCATGCGAGAGGTTGTAGGCACGCGCTTAGCCGTTCCTGTGGTCTGACTCCTGAAGGCAGCCATCGAATGGTCTTCACCCTGCACACAGACGTCCCTCCGTTGCAGCCGGTTGCCGCAGAGGAGGCCCGCGCACGGGCCCTGCGAAGGCCAGCAGTTTCAATCATGATGGAACACGAATGGTGTTGCAGGGGCCTGCTGGCCCACCAGCTGGCGGCGACCAAGTGCCGGTCCTTGACGGTGCCACCTCCAACAACGCTCGGTGCTCCAGCGACTGGACGTCTGCGCAGTTGCGCCTGTGGCCGCTGACTGAGCACCGCACTGGCATCCTTTTGGCTGCGATGCAGTTACTCGCGGGCCGCGAGGCAGTGTCAGCGGCGACGATGCCGCGGCGGCGGTGGCCACCTGGCGCGGCATTCTGCTCTTCTTCCTGCTGCACGCATTGGAGCAGTGGGCGTACAACGACGGCCCTGCCTGCGGGCGGGCGATGTGCGCTTCAAAGCGCTTCCTCCGTGGCGGTGCGGGCGTGGCGGCAGCGTGCGCGGCGCGCGGCGGCGGCGCGGACAGCTTGCGTGTTGTCCTGCGCAGGAGCAAGTGCGACCAGCGCCGGGCGCGGCGCTGTGCTAGAGCTGTCGCTCGGCGGCGAGCGGTGGTGCAGCGGACCCGGTGCCCGTATTGGCCGACATGGTGCTCGCACTCCCGGCCGGTGTGAGCAGCGCGGCCCCCCTCATGTCTGTGGCGGCCCGCGGGAGCGGGTGCGGGCCATCACGCGGCGCCAGGTAACGTCCATGGTACTCTCATTAAACTCCGCTTGGGGCGCGGAAAGCCCTGTAAACATGGGGTGCAGTTTATGAAGCCCAATAGTACTCATACCGTAGCGGTCTACGAGGTCCTACCAGTGCCGCATGGCACCAAAGCACCCAGCCCCCTCGCCAACACCAGACCCAAATTTAGGGCTGCGCAGCAGCACACACCAATCGCCCTTCCAAAAGTAAGTCCATGGTACACGTGCGCTCGCTCGCGGCGGCCCAGGGAATCCCTACAGGGGGGCTGGCGGCCCACGCGACGAGGGTGGGCCGTGCCACCATGCTGGCATACGTCTGGGCGCCGGCGCGGCTCATCCAGCTGGCCGGACGGTGGCGGTCGGAGGCTTACCTGGTCTGCGCGCGCGACTTCTGGGGCGCATCATGGATGCCTTGGTGAGTGGCGGTGACGCGCAGGCGGCGCTTGTGCCGCCGCCGCGGGCGGCTCTCACCACTGGCGCGCGGCGGCAGCCGCGCCGTCCCACGCGGTGATCGGGCGGCGCGCATGCGCTCCCGCAGTCAGGGCGGCTCTTCTGGGGGCGCTACAAGCTCTTGGGGGTGCGCCGCCTCCTCTGCTGTGCGCGCACGGCGCGTGCGCACGGGCGTGTGCACACAGCGCGGGGGGGCTGCCGGTTTGCCCCTGGGCAGCACTGCTGCCAGCGTGTGTGTGATGAAATGTGTGCTTGGTCGCGTGCACCACTGTCGGGTGTGTGTGTACAGCAGGCAGCGTGTGCACACGCTGCGCTGTCGTTCCCCCCCCCCCCCCCCCCCCCCCCCCCCCCCCCTGCTCAGCAGTCGACCGTTTCGTCGAAACTGGCGATTTCACCGCAAAAAAAGTGCGCGCGGGAGGTGGGTGGTGCACGCGCGCTGCAAAGTTCTGCTGCTGGGTGGTGGTGCTGACTGGCTACCGACGTGTCGACACGGACGATTGAGGAGCACGCTGCACAGGCCAGCTCCGCAGTAACCAAACGCCTGCCTGTTGGGCTCGCAGCGGTGCTGCTGCACAGCCGCGTGCTGCTGCGTCTCGACACCGTCTCGACACCCGGCAACGCCACCCTGCCGCTGGTCCATTCGCCAAGGCTTCAAGCGCCTGTACGTCCAGGCCTGTTCTGTACAGATGGCGGCGGCAGTGATGGTAGCAGGCACTGCGACACCAGCACCCTCTAGGCTGGCGCTGGTGGTGTATTGCGGTGCCTACCACCACGTCCCCAGGTTGCACAACCCCTCCAGAGACGCCGCCGCCATGGCCTGTCTGCTGGCGCAGGACTGTGGCTTCGATGTACAGCTGTGCGAGGACCCAACCAAGGAGCAGCTGGCGGCGAGCGTGGCCGAGTTCCAGAGAGCTATCACACCAGCCAGCGTTGCGGTGTTCTACTATGCAGGTGGGACTATGTGTGTGTGCAGTTAACGCACTCTTTAGGCACATGTGGGTGCGGTCACGGCAGCACCCTTTCGCAATACGGCACGGTAGTAACACCGTCTGGTGCAGGGTCTCAGGTGCACGGCGCGGCCGGACTGCGATGGCCCTAGTTCAGAATTCAGGTACACTAGTATACTTGTCAGCATGTTTAGAGGTATCAAAGTGTCACACGGTAGGGTACGGAAAACTTCAAGCCTGTGCACGGTTCTGCCAAGATGGCGAGCTGCTAGACTACACTCTCTACAATGCCCACCAAGGCTTGGCCACACATGCTACATGCGATACACTGCTAAGCTCCAACTCCTGTGTGTGGGGGCGAATGTCAACCAACAATTGCGCAGCAAGAGTTGCACTTCGGGCAGACCGCAAGGCACACGGTTGCGGTTGCCCCGTCTTTACATGGTAGCAGGTGCGCCTGCCGCCTGCACGGTGTCTTTTGCCGCACATGTTGGGACAGAACACATGCACCTACCCGGTAATACCTTATTTGCATGATCAGGCCATATGTATACTTCCAAGTACTTCAACAAGTACTTCAACAAAACAAAGTATGTACATATAAAAGTACATGTACAAGTGCTACTCGTATGCTGCGCCTCATATACGACGATGTACCCACGGCGTGCCTGCCTGCCTAGCACACGGTGCTGTGCGGGTGTGGCCGGTACCAGGCCACCGACCACCATGCTTCAAGAAGTGTACAAATATTGTAGTTTGTTCATGTAAATAATACTTCTTGAGGTACTTCGAATAACAAAGCATGTTGCAACTCCACTGCCGCATGCCTGACACGTGGCGGCAGGCCACGGTGTGGAACCTGCCAAGTACAAGGTGCGATGCACGTGCGACTGGGACCAGGCCCTCGGCGACTGCGTACTTCAAAAGAAGTTCAAAATAATTCACATGCATATTACTTCAGATACTTATGACACTTCAAAAGTAATGCAACATATTGCGACCCCATTGCCGCGCGCCCGGCACGCGTCAGGCCACGGCGTGAAACCCGCCCAGTACGAGGTCCTCTGCGCGTGCGACTGGGACCAGGCACTTGACAACCACTTCACCGGGTCCACCGCCACCCCCGGCTACCACGGCTACCGCCTCGACGACGTCGTCGCAGCCATGGCGGGCGCCAGGGCAAGCATCCTCCTCGCAGACGCCTGCCGCGTCCCCCCCGGCGGCGCGCCCGCCGAGGTCTCCGGCTCAGGAGCCTCTGGCTCAGGAGCCTCCGGCTCAGGAGCCTCAGGAGCCGTTGTCTCAGGAGCCACCGGCTCAGGAGCCTTGTGCAGAAGTGTTGGGAATGCATCGGCGGAGCCCAGTGCTAAGCGGCAGCGTGAGGGTGAGGGGGGGGAGGGGGGGGAAGGGGGGGATGCGTGGGGGGGGAGTACGGAGCTGGAGGCGGCGGTGGCGAGGCGGAGGCGGCAGGGGAGCAGGGTGCTGGTGGGGTATGCGTGTGGGAACTGCGCGGCGGCGTACGATGGGGGCGCACATGGCAGCCCGTACACGGCTGCGCTACGGCAGGTGAGAGCGGGGTGGGGGGAGAAGAATTGTGCCACGTGGCACACCCTTTCAAACTGGGGAAACCCACTGGGGAAACCCTTGCTTGCCTAAATTAAACAAGGTGCAAGCAGTGCACGAGCACCGCTTACCACCCGTGTACGCCATATGTTGACCAGTTGGTAGCATTACGTGGCAGCCGCTGCGTTGCTGCAGGTCGTACGATGGGGCACAACAGCCCGTACACCGCCGCGTTGCTGCAGGTGAAGTGTGTGTGGGATGGGGTGGCGGCGCCTCCGGGCATGAGAAAACCGCAGGCTGTCAGGCAGGGGAAGTGCCACTGTTGAAACCGCTGTATGCAACTGCTGAGCATGGGGGCGCGTGCGGCAGCCCGTTCACCGTCGCGCTGCAACAGGTGAGACTGTGTGTGGGGGGTGTAATCTGGCAAATTGTTTTTGCATGCACTAGCGCTCAAGAACACTGACCGGCGCGTGTAGGTGCGGGGGCTGTCTGGTGTTCGAGCGAGTGGGCAAGTCACCCCACAGGCTTCAGCCTGACATTTTGCCCCAGTCATGTCAGTATGTGAGCTGACTGTAGCAACCATTTTGGTGTCTTTCGCAATGGTGAGTGGCTCACTTCAACAAGTTGTTTTTGGGGGAAAGAATTGTGTGACTGCGCCTCGGCCGTGGGTAGGCAAGGGCATCACGTGCATGGTACTGCTGCTGCAGGGTTGGCGCCTCACGGCGTGCAGGCACTGCAGACAGCAGGCAGACGCCTGTGTCATATGTGTCACACACTGCACATGATGTGCTCTGCTACGACATGTTGTGCCCATCTCCACGTGCGGTGTCCAGAACAAACAGGGTACACGTAAATACATCAGCGGAGTTTGTTAAATCTACATGCATACGTACATGTACTACTGTAGTACATACATAGAAGTACCGGTGTCATATTACACAATAGCATATGTATACTTCGAGGTCTACACATGTGTGTACACGTATGTAAAGCAATGTTTTGCATGCATCCTGCTGCTGCCGCAGCACCTGGCGGCGCCTATCGCCGTGTACAAAGCCATCAGCAAAGCCAACAGTGAGGTACAGGAGAGGACAGCCTTCTGGCAGAAGCCAGAGATGGTCACATCGGGGACAAACGAGTTCGAGTTTCCGCTTGTACAGGTATGTGCGGGATTGCAACACTGCCTACCTTGCCCAAACAAAAACAAACTTTGTCGCCCACGCAATGGAAGAGCAACAATGCTGACCCATGTGTACACCACATGGGCAGGCAGTAGTGGCATTCATTTCGGTTCATGAGCGGCGTGGGTACGGCATGTACTTAAACGCATTTCGAAGGACTGCTATACGGCATGTATACAACGTAACTCATGTCAAGGGCGGATCTAACTTACCCTTGTACAGGTACCTGGATGCGCAGCGCTTCAACACTCCACACTTTGCCCCCGCCAATATTCATAACTCACTCCCGTGTTGTGCAAATCAGCACCTTGATAAGCACTTCGACCGCACACAGAGCTGAGCGCACATAACACACACCTCTGCTCAACACACCTCTCTCTCTCTGGCACTTTTTCGTTGTCGACAGAGCCACAGAGGTCTGATTGGTGTTACCAACTATTCTATTACGCTTACGGCGACCTGGGTGACTAAAGTCCCTATGAAGAAGTGTATGTACTTCAAAAAGTACTTCAGTAGCCAGGCAGAAGTATCTCACAACAAAGCACCACACGCCAGTAGTTCTAGTGCCATAGTACTACTGTGCAATGTACCAAGGCGGAACTCTTTGGGGGGGGGGGGGCAGGCACCTACACCTCTACACCACCCTGACTGCCCACCCTGCTGCTGCACGCTGAGCACTCCGATGGCGTGGTCTTCTCTCTCTGGCGCGCTCCCCCCGGGCGGCTTTCGCTGTAGTGCCGGCCGAAATCCCTCTGAAATCTGGTAAAACAACAGCAGCGGCCCGCTGTAAGAAGCGACCACAATTTTGCCCCCCCCCCTGCAGGCGGTCGCGGAGTGTATGCACGCGCACCTATTTCCTGAGCCCCAATTTCAGCGGAGTTTCTTCTAAAATTGACCAAGTGCTGGTTTTTTGTCTCCCCCCCCCCTCCCCCCCCCAGGCGGACACGGAACGCATGCACGCGCGCCTGACACCCGCGCTCCAGTCTCAGCCGAGATTTCTCTAGGTTTTGGCTAAATGCAGGCATTTTTTGTCCCCCCCCCCCCCCCCCCCCCCCCCCCCCCCCCTAGGCGGACGCCGAGCGCGCGCACACGCAGCTCATGCGCCAGGCCCAGGCGTGCGCCGACCGCCGCGACTACGCGTCCCTAGTCCGCCTGCTGCGCGAAAACGCGCGCGACGAATGGCTGCAGCTCTTTGGCTGCACCGCGCTCCTCTCCGCCCTCCGCCTCCGCTCCGCCGACAGCCAGCGGGGCCTAGGAGCCGCGGGCGCGTGCGAGCTCGCCGCCCTGATCCTCATGACCCACCCCGGCAACGCCGGCAATGTCAGCAAAGCCCTACTCCTGACAGCCTTCCTCGCCCACCAGTGCCCCGGAAACCAGGCGGCGCTGGGTGCGGCGGGCGCGTGCGCGGGGGTGACCGCCGCCATGGATGCGCACTGCACGGATGTGGGCGTGCAGCGGTGCGGGGTGCAGGCGGTGCTGGCGCTGGCAAGGAATTGCGGGGACAACAGGGGGAGGCTGGCGGCGGTGCTGGGGTGCGAGGTGCTGGTGGCGGCGCTGCGGACGTTTGGTGGCGACGCGGGGCTGCAGGGGCATGGGTTGTGGGCGCTGTTTCACATGGCGTCGGAGGGCGCGCAGAGCCAGGTACGTTTTTTCACTTCAAGTGCAAGTTGAAGTTGGTGGTACGGTGTGCTGCTGTACACCGTTCTCAACGGGCTTTTTTTCGCAGACGGGAGTCTGCTGCTATGGGCTGTGGCCGCTGCACCACATGGCGTCGGAGGGCGCACAGGGCCAGGTAATCATGTGAGTCATGTGTAAGTTTAAGTTGGTGCTGTGGTGTGCTGCACACCCTGCTCAGTCACTTTTTTTTGGGAGACGCGGGTCTCACCTAACTTGACCCGCCTTATGCAGTTTTGCCAGCATGAAGTGCGTCCGCGCCCAGCACTGTGTCATGGTGAATAGGACGGTGGAGTAAAAACTGGCTGCAGTTATGCAGCCCACGCAATTCATGGTGGCGAGCACAAGTTCGTGCGTGCACACATGTATACTATGTAGTACATGTGTCGTGATGCAGGTTCCGCCACTTGTTATATGACATTACACAGCGGCGTTTATGGTGCAGATCATACACCTACATGAACAGACCACACCAGTTGCTAAGCAGTACATTGTCAAAAAAAGCCCGCATGCGTGCACCGTTCCCCCCCCGTGCTGCCCCACGCTCAGGTGAGGCTCGGAAGGGCCGGCGCCTGCGAAGCGACTGTGGCAGCCATGCGCGCGTCCCCTCAGGAGCCCACTGTCCAGGACCGCGGCATGAGCGCCCTCTACATTCTGGCGTCGCACCCCGTCAACAGGGAGCGCCTGCGGCTGGCCGGCGCACTCGATGTTGTGTGCTCAGCGCTGGTGGCACATCCAGGGCACCCGGAGATCATGCGGTACGGAGGGGAGCTGGAGCAGTCACTGCGGTGATGGTGCCCGGGGAGCGGGCGGCGACACAGGGCCCGAGGTGTGCCTTGGAGGCACGGCTGGGGATACAGGAGGTGCACTGGCAGGCCGCCCCTGGTGCCTTTTACATGCGTTTACATAAATCAATTGACAATTGACGATATTAAACTTCTCTTAAATCAATGGCAGGCGCTGGCAACAGGTGGTGGCGCCGCGCAGTGTGTCTTTCCACACGGCCATGTGTGAGGTAGAGACTCCAGATGACGGTATATTCTACGGCGGGCCGACCTGCCCATTCGGACGCCCCGCACGCCTCTTGACCCGGCAGCTGGCTCCCGTTGTGGCGTCCTGGTGGTGGTAGCTCCCCGCATGTGTGGATCTTGTTTCCGCGCGCGTCTTGCCACAGAGGCTGGTGCACCACTGCTAAATCACAGGGGCTTCACCCCACGGGTGGTGCGGCTTCCCCGCGTGTGGTTCAGACGACGGTGCATGGTTGATAAATGCAGGGTTTTGGACCCTCTTGCCTTTTGTTTTTGGGCACAGCTGACGGCGCACATTCAACGGCAACGGCAACGGCAAAAGAAAAGCTTCGCGCCGGGCGTAAAAAGCCCTGTGCACCTTGTTGTGCGCGCTTTGAAAAGCATGATCGAGCATGTTGCTAGCCTACGAGCTACTACTAGTAGCACTGTAGTACCTCGAAGTATACTGTAAGTAAATACACGTGTGCCTGCCGATCTCGAGGGGGCCGTATGGTGGCGCTCGCGAACCAGGTCTGGCCTGCTTCATTGACCTACAGGTGCTGATTCGTGACCTTCGGATGAGTGGACAGTCCCGGACACACTTGTGCACATCGTGACAAAAACATCGTGACAAAAACTTTGCTGACTATGGTCCAGACACACACAACACACACGCAGGGCGAGTCGCAACATCTGTGGCAGCACGATACCACCTTACCACACACAACCACAGTCTGCCTGGGCAGATACCTCAACAGCACTACTCGTTGGCATCTGCCTGCATCTGTAACCACCGTCTGACAAGTCTTGTGGCAGGAGCACCCACCACGGTGGTGGCGGTAGAGCAGAGCAGCAATCCAGAGCAGGAGCCTGTGCCCAAAATAAAGTGAACTGATGCGTGTGTCCCGCGTGAGCAGACCTGTGTGTTGTGTGTGTTCAGCAGCAAGTGTGTACTCTTATTAAACTCCGCTTAGGGCGCGGAAAGCCCTTTGCACACGGTGCGTGTGACCAGGAAATCAG
>JAULBY010055993.1:0-35147 GCA_032358315.1 Ophiocytium majus
TCTGATCCCTTTTTCTGGTCATGTGCACCGTGTGCAAAGGGCTTTCCGCGCCCTAAGCGGAGTTTAATAAAAGTACTGGGTGTGATACGTAGGCTCGCTCCTTCAAGGTAAGTTACTAGCAGCTACAAGTAGGTATATAGATGAGATCATGTGTACACCTTCAGTTTGTGAATACAAAGTACTATTGAAATGCCTAGTAATCACTATCGTCACTATACACATGCACATGTGGCAGATCTATGCGCAGTCGCCACGGGGGGCGCTCTCACACGCCCGTGAGGTCAGAACTCCCGAGGGGGTACCAGGGCACGCAAATGTTACCCACTTGTTTGTAAACAAGAGAAGTGCACTTGGTGTGTATTTGTAATTTATTACACTGCATGCACATATATGTGTATACATACACCTAAAGCTTGCCATCGACAGGTATTTTGTTTGTTGTGACCTCTTCTCTCGATTCTCGAAGCCCTTCACCTCGTCATCCGCGCCCGCTGCAACATGTTGCCCCGCGTTGGGGGGGTTTGCCCGAACTTTTTTTCGCCCACCTTTTTTTGCCAAAACGTCGTTTGTCTCGTGCGGCGGGGGTGGTGAGGTGCTGCATGCTGCACCTGTGCGCGCCGCAGAGCAGCAGGTGGGAGAGCTGCACAGCCAAGTGTGTTTTCTCCCGTGCCGGATTCACACTGTGCAACCACATCAAAGCTCGTGGCAGTGGGTCCCCAGGTGGGCATCCACTACACCAGTGGGTCCCAAGGTAGCTAAATCACAGGAGCTGTGTGTTGCCGCAGTCGAGGCACCAGTGTGTGCTGATGTGCCTCGGCGTGCCGTGCGCGGACAGCCAGCAGGAGCCGTAGCGGGCGCTAACGGGAGCAAAACCAGTGATGCCGAACCCAGGCAGCGCGCGTGCTCTGTCTGCTCCGGCAGCTGCGGAGGACGGGGCAGCTGTACAGCTCAATGTTGGGGGCACGCTTTGCACGGCCGCACGCAGGCAAGTGGAAAACGGCTTGCTACACCTCGATGGCCAGGCAATGCTGCCGAGCCTGTGGTGCTCTAGTGTTTTTGCAGTACACTGTACTGCTGTGGCTGTGTTGTAGCCGCTGAATGTCTGTGAGCGACCTCCCGACAACGTCCCATTTGTAACCGGGTCATGTCTGCCACTGCGCGCTGTCCCTGCTGGCCGCTGGTGCCGCAGCACCCTGGCCAAGAGCAACGTCCTGGCCAGGCTCACGGCGCAAGGCTCTTCCGAGCTGCCGCGCGACTCCTGTGGACGCATCTTCATAGACCGCGAGGGCACCCATTTTCCGCTCCTGCTCTCGTTCCTGAGAGATGGTCTCCTCCCTGGCGAGCTGTCCCAGACGGCCGCGACCGCGCTGCAGCAAGACGCTAATTATTTTCAGGTGCCGGGGCTCCAGGCGGCTCTGGTGGCACAGCGCAGGGACTATGTGCAGCGGCAACTGGCGCCAATGCAGCTGCAGAACATGGGTGGTGCGCGAACCTCCCGGGTGGTGCTCCTGCGGCTGCACCATACACACGTCGACGGCGCACACTGGGATCGCGGCGGCGGTGGGTGCGTGCTGCGTGCCAGCATCAACACTGAGCACCACACACCAACGTGACTTGTGACGGGGGTCTGCATCATGTCGTTGCCATGTCGTTGTCATTACACGACGGTCTAGCCATCGGTGGCACTGCCGGAGCAGCACAGGCTCGCTTGTGCTGCATCCGTTTGGCACAGGTTGCCAAGGTTGCGCCTGGAGCAGTGCCATGCTTGACTCGGACACGTTTACGCTGGGATCTTGGAGGCCCACATGTCTCTCTACTTCACAACCTACAGTGTAGCAGGTCCGTGGTTGGTAGTAGTGGGACAGGCCAGGGTCTGCGGAGACGCTTTTTAACTTACAAATGTCTGGGCACCGTTGTTCACGTGCGCCCAGTGGCATGCTAGAGCCGGCACGCCCACAGCGCGCACGTCACCAAGTCGTGGAACTCCATTTTCTCCCCCCTTTATGTGCTAGTCTGTGGCATGGTCGGGTTCAACCACACAGACCTAAAAGCCAGCAAAATGCACTGCAATGTGTATGGACAGACATGCCGTGGCCTGCCCGGCGCCTGTGCACGTGCCCTTCCTCTCTTTTGTGGTGTCTGGTTGTGCTTGCACTGCTGCAAATATTGGTCTGGCTGCTAGGATGGTGCGCATGTGCTTATTCACCAGGTCAATTGTGCTGAGCAGCACTGGGTATGCAGTGCGCTTGCTGCAATACACATGTGCGTTGCAGAACATGCTCACTGTAGCGCCTTATGATTCATCTGTTTGGTCATGAAACGTCAATGGCATTGTGTGTCGCATGATGCGCTCCGTGCACTTGCGGATCATAAACTTGCTCTTCTGCATGCAAGTGCAGAGTGACGTATGGGAGCGTGTTGCACCTGCCGCAGCGTACAGGTCCCAGTGACTGACAGTGTCACGCTGACTGCGTATGTGAGCAGTCGGCTTGGCCTCCTGCCACTGTGTGCATGCCATGGCGCAAGCTCAGCAGCCAGTGTCTGTTGCTGGCCTTGCACAACACACCTGGCACGTTTTGTCACTTGCTGCAGTGGCAGGCGCATAGGTGGTGCTGTGCCACCAAACACACACGGCCCATGGCGAGCTAGAAGCAGAAGCGTGCCCTGCCCCGCCAACTTGCGCCAAGCAGCTAGAGAATACACAAAGTTTCTCGGCACCACGAGGTGGCAGACTGGCATGGTCCATGACACTTTCAGACACTATACCACAAGGCAAAGCTTGCAGTTGCACGGGACTATGCTGCAAAATTTTGTTATTAGTGTGCTTTGGCCTTCCGTGTCCATGGCATGGCAATGCCGCTGCTGTGCCTGCTACCACCAAGCTATCGCTGCCTGCACAACTTGTCTCCATACTCCCTACCTCCCACACGCGCGCAACACAACAGGCAGGCACCAAGCAGCCCAGCCACAGCTGCTGGTGCGACATCAGGTTGGCGTGCACAATGGTGGGCCACAGCAAGTACCGTAGGCTGGTCATAACCCGACCGCTTCCTGGCACCAACTACTTCAGGAGCACATAACAACAGTTACATGTCTGCTCTGCTCTGTGAAGTGCACTATGGGCGTTCAGTTTCCAGCTCTTCAAGCTGCTCGGCAGCTGCCGAGGTCGGGGGCAGCTGCTGGCACGCAGGTGATCACAAGCGCAAACAGGCATGGTAAGAGTTGCTGCAAAGCGCAGCCGCTTTGTGATGCGCACCCTACGCAGTAACACACACAGCGGCCGCGCATGCCACATACATTTGCTGGGACAGCGGGGACAGCGCAGGCAAGTGCTGAGCACAAAAAAAAGTTACGTGCGGCGCTGTGCGCACGGGGGCGGCTACATGGCAGGCGCACAGCGCCAAAAGTCCAAAAAGCAACGTGCAAAAAATGCTCTGCTTTCTGTGGCTGCGTTGGACTGCACATCAAAGGAACATGAAAACCCTAGGGGGGGTATTCACCCCCTAGCCGGGACGGGGGGGGCAGGGTGCGACACGGCGGCCTGTTGCTTCGTGGGCACTCTGGAGGCAGAGTGAGAGTGCCGCATACCGCCGTGGTCATCACTCCCATCGGGTATGCCAAGCGTGAATTCACAGTTACCCATGAATGAACATGCAGCGGCGGGGGATTCACTGATCTGGCTGTGCTTAAGCAGTCCAGTCACTGCCTGGGTGGCGTCTAGCTCCAGCACATCAGGCTCCAGACGGCAAGGGCTTGCCCTTTCAACACCGGGCACTACCGCCACGCGGAACTGGCTCATAACCGCCGGCAGCTGTTGCTGCTGAGCAGCTGCTCACCGCACCATGATGCAGGCACCTTCAGCAGTGGCTATGCGGTTTGTCTGTGCGCAGGCGCAGTGCCGCACGCTCACATGACGCTGCAGCAGCCCGCGTGCCTCCCCGCGGCCGCCGCCCGTGCAGCGCGCTCCCCCCTGCCGCGCGCCTTGCTGACCAGGCAGCAGCGCGCCAGCGGCATGGAGAACGCCGTGCTGGTGACCATGTCGCTGCCGAAGAACACGCGCCCGTCGCCCGTTATCGCGCGCACGCGCCCCTCCAGCCACGCCCCGGGCACGTGCACGCCGCCGCACCACACCTCCACTGTGTCGCCCACCGACACGGGGAGGCCCTGCAGCCGCTCTGCGCGGGCGCTGTTCCCCCAGCGCAGGCGCGTTCTTGGGACCCACTCGTCCCAGCGCGCCTCCCAGCCCGGGTAGTGGACGCGGTACCTGGGGGGGGAGGGGGGTGGGGGGGGGCATGTTGGTGGAGGTGCTGGTAGGAGAGGGTGCCCAGGCAAGCTGTGGCTGCCACAGCTGCACGAGTGCTGGCAGTGAAGTGGTCACTGTGAAAGCGCAATGCGGAGCGGGCATGGGATGCTTCTGAAATCAGTTCCCTGGCACCATGAGCCCAAATCGAAATTCTACAAAAAGCATGCGTGCTAGTGCGGCTGCTGCTGCCCTGGCCCTAACCTGGAACCGTCGGCAGACCGCTCAACGACGTCTGCGGCCCACCATGCCAGGCCGTTGAACACTTCCAGCGACTCCAGCCTGAACTTGCCCCTCCACGCCACTTGCACCCGGTCCCCGGACTGAGGATTCTGCAGGCGCAGGGCAAAAAGGGCCTTCATGGCCATGCTCTGCTCTCCCTCCGCTGCTGCCGCTGCTGCTGCTGCTGGCGATTCAGTCCCTGCTGATGTGCACGTTGGCGGGGGCTCCATGATCTGCTCTCCTTCCGCTGCTGCCGCCGCGGCCGCTGCTTGCACTTCAATTGCTACTGTTGCCGTTGGCAGTGCAGAGTTGGGGAAACGGGACTTGAAGTGGGCGCACCACAGGCAGTCCCCCTCCGACAGCCGCCCCCACAGCTTGGACACCGAAGTCACGGCCCCCAGCTCAGCCAGGGTTAAGAAGCTTAGGGCCTCCTGCAGCAGCACTGGCGGCACAGGCATCAGTGACGGTGGTACCGCCACAGGCAGAATATGCTCCGTGTCCGTGACCGAACACTGCTGTCCCTCGTCTGCTGCGACTGTCGGCGCCTCGCAGGTGGCGGCATGACAGCGAGGAGAGCAGAGCCGACTAGTTGGTGGCGTAGGGGAGCGCCCAAGACCGCAGTCCGCAGGCACCCCACCCCCTTGTGCCGCCATTATGGCCCCTTCGTACGATCGTCAAGCAATCTGCGGCCGCACCCCCCAGACGCTGTGCTCTCATGAAAAATGTGTGCGCCTCACCCAGCACACCAGCTATCCGACAGCGCAGACGGGCCGCCCGCCTGGGCCCCAGAGGGGGTAGCGCCGCAGCGGTGCGTGTTTAAATTTCAGCTTGTAACCAGCAGCAGCGGCTTGCACTGCTGTTGTGAATCAGCGACCAATCATATGTCGCTGCGATGATCACACGTGAGTAGGGGTTCATGGATGATGGATGATCATCGAGCCTGCATGCATGCTGCACGTTGACTCTCTGCATGCACTGAGCCTGAGGCGCGTTGACTATAACGGCGCAGGGCGGCGGGGCTGGTGGCAGGGGTGGCGCCTCAGGGTGCTCCCTGAGTGGTCAGACGGGGGGGCAGCATGTCCACCATGTCCTATGACCAGCAGGGCAGCTCCCAGCCCAGCCGGGGTGGAGGCGGGCGCTCGCCAGAAACTGCCAGCAGAACGCTCGCTGGGCAGCAGGGGGGCGGTGGCGGCGGTGGCGCCCTGCCCGCCTTCGAAGAAAGCGATTTCTACCTCAACATGGATGACGTGCTGCTGGGCGCTCAGATAGGCCAGGGCGCTTTTAGCAAGGTGTACGTGGGCAAGTACCTGGGGGAGCTCGTGGCGGTCAAGAAGCAGAAGCGGGCCGCCAACGACGGCCTTGACGCGTACCTGCTGCGGGAGCTGGCGGTTCTCAAGCACTTCGAGCACCCCAACCTGCTCAACTACATTGGGGCCAGCGAGGTGCCGGGGGACGGCGTGCAGGGAGCCAGTGCCATCTACATTGTCACGGAGCTGGCGGAGCATGGGGACCTACTGGCCCTGTTGCTGGGCGAGCACTCCATAGGCTGGAAGCTGCGCGTCAGCATGCTGCTGGACGCCGCCCGGGCTCTGGAGTTCCTGCACAGCAAGAGCCTCATCCACAGGGACATCAAGTCCCCCAACATGCTGCTGGACGCGGAGTTCAACTGCAAGGTGGCGGACTTCGGCATGGCCCGGCAGCTGGGCACCAACATGACCATCGTGGGGACGGACGCGTACATGGCCCCCGAGCTCATGTTCGACGAGCCGTACGACACGTCCGCGGACATGTTCTCCTTCGGCATCGTTGTGTGGGAGACAGTCTACCGCAGGAAGGCGGGCTTCGGCGGCTTTGCGGAGCGCACGCCCGGCGAGCGCTTCCGCCTCGACGTCGACGCCCTAAACGACGCCGCGCCAGCCGACACCCCCCCCTCGCTGCTCATGCTCGCGGCGCAGCTCTGCGAGTACGAGCCGGGCGGGCGCCCCTCCGCCGAGGACGCCTTTCTCTGGCTGGAGGACCTCCACAACGAGCTGGGCGACGACGGCGGCACCGACGCGCTCCCCCCCATCAACTACGAGCAGCTCTTTGCCTCGGAGCCGGCCGTGTGCGTGGGGCCGGGCGGCGGCGGCGGCACGGGGGGGGTGAGCGCCGTCACGGACACGCCCTCCACCGCGCAGTCGCGCACCGCCAGCCTGTACGGCAGCAAGCGCGCCAGCGCCACCGCCGCGGCCGACAGCGGCACCGGCCCTGCACGGCCACTGTCGTCCACGCTGGGCGGCGTGCTGCCTGGCGGAGGCAGCGCGGTGGCGGGTGCAAGGGGGGGGCTGGGGGGGACGGGGATCGCGGGAGGGGACTCGTCGCGGCGGTCGACGGGGACAGCGGGGAGCAGCGGCCTGTCGTCGACGCTGGCGGGGCGGGGGGCGGCAGGGGGGTTAGCGGCGACGCTGCGGGGCGCGACGCACGCGCCCATCACCAAGTGCGGCTACCTGCACAAGAAGGGGAAGACGGGCCTCAAGTCGTGGCAGAAGCGGTGGTTCGTGCTCGAGGGGACCAAGCTCATCTGGTACAAGGACAGCAAGAACTACCCCAAGGAGCCGCGGGGGTACCTGGAGCTGCGGGGGTGCTTCATTGTGCGGGGGCTCTTTTTCCGGTGGAAAATTCTCAACGCGGACGGGGCCGCAGACCAAGAGGCAAGCGCGCGGCCGGCTGGCTGCTGAGTAGCTGGAGCGGAGGCGCCTGCTGCTGTGCGCTTGGGGTTTTTTGGGAAGCGGAGGCGGCTGGCGGTGCGCAGGCAGCAGTGTGCATGCACCCCCTGCGTGTGCATTTTTCTGCTGAGCAAGCTGTTGGTGTGGTGCCACAGCGGCATAGCATGCTGCATAATAGCTGCCATCATTGCCGCCGCGATGCCATGGCTGCTGTTATATGCTCAGCCACGCCACACCACGGCCGATACAACCGCCCTGCTCCACATAATGCATAATGCACACACATAGAAGTATGCACAACTGTGAAGTGTACGCCAACTGTTACTTTTTCTGTGCGCAGGATTACAACCGGGAGCTGGCGGCTAAGGACGCCGGCGAGATGGAGCAGTGGCTGACGGCGCTGCAAAACGCCATGGACGCGGCTGACACAGGGGAGGGACTGCCGCCCAAAATGGTGACAGAGACGGCGGCGGCGGGGGGGGGGTCGGTGGGGCGGAGGGAGAGTCTGGAGGGCGGGGTGGGGGGGCGGGGAGACCGCGTGGTCAGCATTTCCGTCAACACCATGCTGCCAAAGGGGTTTGTGCTGGACCAGGTGAGCGGTGGCGGTGCTCAGCAGCAGTGGCGGCAGCAGCGGCTGCTCAGCAGGTGTGCTGTTGAAGTTGTAGCAAGTTGAAGTCTCTGGTAGGTGGCGCGGCTGCGGATGTGTGCTCAGCGGCCATGGGCGCAGACGTTTGTGCTGGCAGTGAGTGTGCTCAGCAGTGCTCAGCACCAGGAGCACCAGCAGTGTTGCTATGATCATAGCATTACAAGCGTTGTTGGTGGGTGAGCAGGGGCTGCGAGGCTGTGGTGCTCGCCCGCAGCAGCACCCATGGTGCCACAAGTGGCTGTGATTGTGCTGGTGGGTGGAGGTGGCGTGCTAGTGCAGCAGAACTGTTGGTAACAGTGTGCTACTTGGAGTTGAAGTGTTGTACGTACTACTAGCTGTATACATATATATAGGTGTGCGGATGTGCTGCACTGCAGGTGCAGCAGTGGCATGCTGTACAGCTGTCTGTGAGCAACAGGAACTGTCCTGGTAATGGAGTGTTTTCGAGCGCTAGTAGGTTTGTGAGGCACGCGCTGCGGTGTGGGGCTGCTGCTCAGCAAGGCAGCGCGTACACACTCGTACGAGGCCTGGTTTCCATAATTGCATGCAGTGGTTATCAGCTGCACATGTCGGCATACGCTCGATGACACGTCAGTAGCAGGAGTCATGCAGAAGCAAAGTGCAGTGCATGACCCGACATTTGGCACGCAGTCTGCTCGGCACTCAGCGCTGACATGGCTAGCCTGCGTGGACCAGGCGGCCATCGAAATTGGCAAGGACATGATGTACTTCGGGTGGTTGTGAAGTAGTAATCGATATAATAACATGTGTCGGTGCCATGGTACCAAACAGGTAGTTTTTGTCATCCGTTGGGCGAGGTTGGCAGGCGGCGCAGCGTCGCTCAGCAGCTGCAGCAGCAGTATACTGCACTAGTATTTGCTGCCATGTGCACGGAGGGCTGTTGTGCAGTTACGCCCATGTTGTGCACTGGACCGCGTCTCAGAATCGACCGTAATTCTGCGAAGTCTGGCTTTCATGTTCTTGAATTACACTATGGTGGGTTGACACAAGACCATACTCACCAACACCGCTGTGCGTGTTGTGGAGGCGGCGCTGCTATCAGCTGGAGCAGTAGGTGCTGTTCGCCAGGAGCAGCGAGCTGTGCCATGCGAGCAAAAAGTGGATGCATGCGCGAAACACATAACAACTGCCGTACCGTTACACGGAGGCACAACAGATGTACACCAGCAGAACGACAGTGATGCGCGGATCGGAGCCTGAAGCAACTGTGCTCAGCAGAACGGCCAGCGTAGCTGCGGCAGCAAACAGTCAGGGATGACTGCTGCGGCTGTGGCGGGTATGCTGGCGGGTATGCTGAGCAAGCCACTGTGCTGAACGTGTGCTGCCGTAAAAAGCTGGTTTACTTTTAACTTAAAACACCACAGCTCGAAGCAGCACCACCCACCTAGATGCAGGTGGCAAGCATCTGAACCTCTGTATGGCAACCGGCTGCCGAAGGCTTACCTCACACTCCATCGATCACTGTGTCAGTTATCAAACTTTCTTTTATTTCCTTACAATGCCGCGCTCTCGAGGTGCATACGTACACGTTCGTGGCCATGTGCAAGCCCTGCACACTGTAGGCAATGCAGCTGCCATGTCAAATGGGGCACTACAACTACTGCAAGCGCAAGATCGTTTCAACCGCAGGGGGCGATTACTACAGAGCTTAGTGCAGCGGCACCATACACACACTGAATTACATGCCTTTACCTACTGCATGCCATGCCTGTAACCCGGTGCGTGTGGCTGACAGCCCCTGACCTAGCTGCCTTCCTCTGTGTGCCCGCATGCATGTCTGCAGACCGTGGAACAGTGGCTCGGCACCATAGGACTAGCGCACCTTGCGCCGAAATTCCAGGAGGCGGGCTACAATGACATGCTCCTGATACAGGTGTGTCATGACCCAGTTTGCAGTGTCATGACCCAGTTTGCACTTGCCAATTCCTCAAGTGCACAAGTGCACGTTCTTAGTGCAGTGGTGGCGCCTGTGGGCGGGCTGGGCAGGTGGCAGGTCACCGAAGCTGCGGCACTAGTTGTGTGCACGATGGCACAGCAGCCCTCTGCCCTTGCAGTTACTGTACTACTTGTTGAAGTATATTTATGAAATATTGTCACTTGTATGCCGTGGCATGGCTCACTTGAGCAGTGCCGCGTGTGAAAAACAGCTATTTGTTGGGCTAGGTGACAGGGCGCACGCCAACCCCCCGTCGCCCCGCACCCTGTGGCCCTGTAGTACATATGTTATGGTAGTCTACATGTATGAAGTACATTATACATTATGTTTAACCATTTGCACCCACACTGACACGCGCCCCGCAGGAGATGGGCATCAACTCGGAGGACCTCAACTTCATTGGTGTGCGCTCAAAGACGGAGCGGCGGCTGCTCAAGATGGCGGCGCGCGGCGTGATAGAGCGGCTGCTGGTGGTGCGCGTCAGCGGCTTCTTCAACTTTGGTGCTGAGCTCGTGTACCGGCTGGACTCGCGCTGGCGCTTCCTGCGCGCGTCCACCTTTTTTCGGTTTCAGGACTTTGAGGAGCTGCACCGCAAGGTGCGCTGCCGCCGCCGCTTTTTTCCGTGGGCTTGGGTGCCTGGCGGTGTGTGGGCCGTTATGTGCAGCGCTGTTGTGTTTGGCAGGTTACGAATCGTGTTTACAAAAGGTTTGGGTTATAAAATCAAGATAGGTTAGTAATTTTTATGTTTTTTGCACCTCTCAGGGCATGCAAAGGCCCGTTGATGTGGTGGACGTATGTGTGTGTGGTGGATATACTTCTCGAAGTATGTGTACCAGGCCACTATTGCTGTGTGGCAAGGCATGCAAGCTACAGCGTCAGCGCGCGCAGCGCCCGTCCACCAGTGCCTAGGCAAGTAGTTGTAATAATTCGCCCGTGTGGGCGTACAAGAGCCCAGGCCATGAAACTCAGCATGAAAAGCGAAGGCCATGCCAACTAAGTCAGTAGTATAGCTCCTAGGTAGAGTTATTGCAGCGCTGTATTTTGCACATGCCACGCCGTTTTCAAAAAAGCCCACTGGGGTAGTTCAGATAATGTCGCTCTCAGATGGACCTGTCACGCTGAGCAGGTAGTGCACCTGTAGCACTGCTGTAAGTGTCACATTGCGCATGTAATAGAAGGCTCTCACAGTCTCATGCTATATGAATTTATCAGCAAGTTGCAGAGCTAATGAATTAGGTAAGACAGTGCAGAACTGCTGCTGGTTAGCCCAGGTTCAAAGCAGGGACTGCTGGGTTGCATGTGGTAACCTCTGTTGTGGGTGCACAGAGAATCGAAGCTGCTGGCTGTGCGAAGCTAACTCACCGGGCATGTAGCAGCAGCTGGCAACAGTTTCACACAGTTACACACGATGGGCAAGAATCCAGCGGGTGGGTGCCGCCCCTAAGGACATGCGTCCACTTCAGTTGTGCACAGCAGCACAGCACACACCAGCCGCAGCGGGTCTGTTGCCGGGTGTAGCACACGTCTTGCCATCCTGGCATCGTGTCATGTCTCGAGGCAGTAAAAAAAAGCAAACACGCGTCTGCAAGGAAAGTTTGCGCAAACAGCAGGGCATCCGCCTGGTTGTTGCGGTGGCTGCTATGCTATCACTGCACTTCCTAGGTGAGACTGTGATTATGCCTCAAGTAGTACTTCAAGTAAGCAATGGTTGTTGACACGCCTCCTGTGTTTGTATGTTTTCTTTCATCACGCGCAGGTCAAGGCGGCGATGAAGGACACAAAATACGCCAAGCTGATGCCGTCGCTGCCGTCGCGGCCAACGCAGTCCGTTCTCAAGCTGGGCAGCATCGACCACGCGGCACAGATGGCGCGCCTGCAGCAGGCACTGCACAGCTACATGCAGAAACTCACCACGCTCGTCGGCACCAAGGTGCGTTTTCTGCACACCGAAACTGCTGCTGAGGGGGGGGCATTTGCATGTGCAGCAGTGTGCCCAAGTCCGCGCCCCTCTGGCCCTGCGCTTGCCGCGCTGCTGTTCTGAAAGCGGCACCACAGGGGTCGCGCGCGCGGTTGCGGCTTGGCCAAAGCTGCTGTGACTATGGCACACCTGTTGACACACGCACGAGTAAGGTGCCGCATCGGCAATCTGCGCACTTGCTGTATACTTCAAGTACTTTCACCCGCCATGCCAGCCATGCTCAGCAGACCCCCCCTCCCCCCCGTCCCCCGCGCAGGAGCCATTTTTCACAATGCTGTGCGGGCATTTGGACTTGTTGCCGCCGGACCCCCTGCGCCTGCCCGAGCGCTCCGACGACTTCCTGGCAAAGGTGGCGCTGCAGCTCGGCAACAGCATTGACAGCCCCATGGGACCCTTGGTGCCGCTCAGCAGCAAGGCCAGCTCCATGTCGCTCGGGGCAGCCTCAAGCGGCACTTCGTAATCGGGGGCGGGTGCGGGCGGCCACCGGGCGCCCCCCCCCCCCCCCCCCCCCCCTCGCAGCGTTGTTTGTGTTCACTAATGGCGCCGTCCGGTCGCTGTCACCCCCCCCGCGCAGCCTGTGTGTGTGTGTGGTTGCGGCCGCGCCTGTCTTCCCCGTACACGCTTCGGCGGCACCCCCCCTTTGTTCTTGGAGAGTCTCAGTCGCCACATGTGGTGCACGCGTGACGGTGCACAACTTTGGAATACAGTTCAGTCACAGAAGTGGGTGGGCGGCGGGGTGGCGCCGACGGTGTGCGCGTGTGTGTGTGCTGCTGTGATGCTGTTGGTGTGGGTGTGCCCGGGCGTGCTTGGGGGGGGAAGGCGCGTGCGCGGGCGCACATCATCTTCCGTTGGGATGAACAATAACGCATGGTGCATCATGAGTTGTATGACGCGACCCTCCATGAGGTCATGAGGGTCGCTGATGCCTGCGTGAAATGCACATGCTCATCTTGGAATACAGGAGCCATCATGATGATTTAAAAAGGACCGCTTGTGGTTGCTTTATCAATGGCGTGCTCGGCCGCAGCTGACGGCGTTCATTACATTGCTTGCACACGCATACTCTGCTATATGGTGCGCACTGCGCATGCTGTGCAGCACCAGGAGTGGGCACACACACACGTTTCTCACTGAGCAGCACAGAGCTCTGCAAGCCTGTCTATGGGATTCACGAACACACGTGTGCACACCCTCAAATTCACGAACGGTTCTCAGAACTGTCGTTTCGTCATCTCAAGAGCTGCGAGTCAGCAATTGCTTGCAAGCACACACGTCGTCCTCCTGCGGGCCTCGACCTCGCCTCAGCCTCTGCCGCAGGTCCTTGCAGGTCGGAGTATGGCAGGCAGACAGCTGCTGGGGCCGCTGCAGCAGCAGCAGCGGGTTGCAAAGGTGGTCAGCAGGGGCAGAAGGAGTTTGTCTAGCAAGTCGGCCACTGCAGCGGACGCGGACTCAGGTCGAAAGGCTCTCGTGACTGGCTCTGCAGCAGGGTAAGTGCGATAGCACACTGCTTTCTCAGCTGCCTGCCTTGCCAATCAATGCTGGCGCTGGCGCTAACATGCTCCTCTTCTCTCCGCTGTTCTGGCGCGCTTGCCTGTGGTGGCCAGGTTCTGCGGTTCACTCATTGGGCTGGGAGGTGAGAGCCTGTCATCTCGCTTGTGCCAAGGCAGCCTGCTTCATGCTCCTTGGACGCTGCTGTGCAGTTTTCGGCCTGCCCTTTCTCGTGCTAGCGTCCTCCCTCCGGCGTCGGTTAGCAGCAGCATGGCACACGTCTTTCCGCGCCTCCCTTGGTACACTTCACACACGCCCCCTGCTGTCAGAACAGAACGGCTGTAACGCACGCCCCCCTGTCCCGCCATTTTCTTACCTCAACCCAGGCGGCTTCGTAGCCATCCCCCTGCTGACGGGCTGGCTGCGCCTCACCCAGCACCAGGCGCATGCCACCTCCCTCGGGGCCGTGGTCGCGACGGGCGCAGCGGGGGCAGCGGGCTTCGCCGCGGCGGGGCACGTGGACTGGAAGTCGCTGCCTCCCATGGTTGTGGCTGGCATGGTGGCCTCTTCCCTGGGCGCCAAGGCCTCTGGTGCCATGAGCCAGTCCACGCTCAAGCGCACGCTGGGCGGGTTCATGATTGCAGTCGCGCCGGTTGTTATTTTCAGGGACCAGCTGCTGGAGCTGGCCTTGGCTCAGGGGGCGGAGGCGCGGCAGAGGCGTGAGGCGGCAGCTACCGCCGAGGTAGCAGTGCCAGGGCAGGCGCAGGCGCCACTGACTAGGCGCCTTTCAGCGGAGGCTCCGCTGGCGCAGCGGGGGGAAACGGACCCACTGAGGATGGCCGTTATTGGCGCGGCAAGCGGTTTTTTGTCAGGTGGGGTTGCTGCTGTTTTTTTGGCGCTGGTGCATTTTCAAAACTTCCAAACTTTACTTGTTAAGTAGTGAAAATGATGTGACAACGCTCATAAACTGATTGTGTAGTGCATGCTGTGTGTGTGGCGACAACTTTAGTTCATGGCAGCAAGTCATTGACAGGCAGGCAAGAGCAGGAAGTCAGTATAGTCACCACAGCTAGTGCCTGGTAAGCCGCCCGCCTCAGCATGCGTTGCAGCCCCCAGTGACTGCAGTCATGTCACGCGGGGCCGCCAGCCTCAACAGCGACAGGACACATCTTTTGGTAATGGAAACTCATTCGACATCGACACTAGTACACTATCACTCACATGCCATGTGTGGCCGCACCGCACTCCACCACATGCCATCCCCCCAGCAACGGTCTTCTCACCTACCACCACCCACCCACCCCCACCTGCCCCCTCCCCCCCCCGCCCCCGGCGCCAGGCGTATTTGGAGTAGGGGGCGGCGCTGTCACAGTGCCCGCCATTGCGCTCTGCACCGACTTCTCCCACAAGGAGGCCCTGGGCCTGTCGCTCGCCGCCATGGTCCTGCCGGCGGTTACAGGCGGTTTCGTCCACTACCGCGCGGGCAACCTGCTGCCGCGCGTGGCCCTGCCGCTCGCCGTCGGCACGGCCGTCGGCGCCTACACGGGCTCCAAATACGTCGTCCAACACGTCTCCAACGATGCGCTCAAGATCATTTTTGCGGCATTTATGGCGGGCCTCGGGTACCGCACGTTTCGCTCGGCGGGCCCGCTGCGACGCGCGGTGGCGGCGGCCGGGAGGGGCGGCGGTATTGGCGGCGGAGCGGCAGCGGGCGGCGCCAGCGCAGGAGCGGCGGCAGGGGGTGGTGCGGTGGGTGCGGGCGGAGGGGGGCGCGCAGCCGGTGCAGCCGCCAAGAAGTGAAGTCCTTCACTCCGCTGGCTGCCTGTGAAGTATTTGCCTGCGCTTTTGTTGCACAGAGTGGTGGTTTTGGGGTGTACATAGGGGGCTTTCCCGAGGGCTATCCACCCCCCAGTTTTGTGCAGGTCCGGTCATGGCCTGTGGCTAGGCGGTCTGGCATGGCGCGTCTGCCACTGCCGCTGCCTGCGCGCCGTGTGTTTCGGCGGCAAACCCCAGTGGAGCTTGTTGAATGTTTATGTGCTGTTTATGGTTAGTAAACACAAGGTGCACTCGCTGCTGTCACTGCTGCCAAGGCATTTGGTGCCCTCTGCCTGCTGCTGTGTGCGACTTCTTTTACATGGGGGCACTAGTGCCCTCACGCAACATCCCTGCCGCAGCTGGCAGCAGCTCCTTATGGCGCGCAGGCTGTGCATCGTTCATCAGGCATTGCAGCTATTAGGTGGCGGTGGGACAAGCATGCCACAATTGCACGCGCAAGTGCAGATGAGCGGAGGCTGGTGAAGGCACCCTATTCAAGACTGCGGTGGCTTGTTATAAAGCACCAGGTGCCTGTTTGCACGCCAACTCGGTCGCACCATGACAGAATTATGGGCGGAGCTGGTGGTATGAAATAATGTGTGCTGCGCCAAGGCATGGCAGGTGTGAGTCCACATACTCGTGTCATCAATGCCTGGGCCGGTGGCACAGGTGCCACCATGTTGGCAATGTGTGCGGCACATGGCAAGGCAGTGCCAGCATGTGTGATAGCGCCACGTGTACAGCACCGCTGGCACAGCCCACACGGGCATAGTGTGCTGTGCTAAGGCAGTGACAGTGTACAAGTGTACTCACATCATAATCAATAACGTGCCTGTTTCAAGTGCGATGTGCACAGCGACATCCACACATTTCGGACCAACCCATCCAAGGCCTGAACCCCGGTCTGAAAATTGTCAACGAAAAAACAGCCGCCCACTGTGCGCGCTACTGTGCTAACAAAGTTCCTAGGGTAATGCAGACATGTCATGCTTAGGAAAGCAGGCAAGTGCATTTTACAAACAGTGTACCCCTTTATGTCACATAACCTACTGAGCGATAAACATATCCTTCAAGCACATGTATACGCACAGTACTTCTGAAGTACTTTTCGGAAGTAAAATACTACAGTAGTACTTCAAAGTATAATATAGGAGAGTAGGTAAGTGTGGTGGCACTGTGGAGACATGCCAACCACCGCAGCTGCACCAGCGCTAGCAGCCAAGCAGACGTCCGGGAGGTGGCCCTCACTTTTTCTGCGGGCAGCAATGCTCCCTGGCAAGCTGGTGAGGACCGGCAGTTGTGAGAGGATGGCCGTTTGCACACTGGCACGCCTGTGCCGCAGCGGCTTTTGCCATGCTTCATGTGGTACCGCTCAATAGCATTTGTAAACACAGGTACGTGTACCACTGCTCTTGCAGATTGTTTCGAACAAACATGCAACCGCGTGACCGTGGCAGGTAAAGTACAGGCACAGTGCGCGCAGATTGACGCTTCCGCTGCGGCGCATGTTACAAGTCAGCACGTCAACAGTCTTACCCTTCAGGTGCGAGCCACCGCTTACACAGCAGGTCTCCCAGAATGCAGCCATCTGACATGTGTCTGCGCACCCCATGGCAGCCACCACTACAAAAAACCATATGTCACTGCACCCACGGGTGTCTATACTGGTGCCGGATACCATAGGAGTATAGTGTCCACATGACTGAAGCAGCAGTACCATGCACAGGCGGCATTGCCGGGTGTCATGACAGGCGCAGCATGTCGCACACTACAAAAAAGTGAGCAAATAGTGAAAACAATGTGTTTACGCACACCAGTGCTGCCCCCTCCCTCCTCCCGCGCGATTGAGTCTGCAAACTGTCAACAATGGGCGCGCGCCGCAAAGGCACTGCGGCCCCTATATACACAGCGAGCACGGCGCCGCCGCAGCTGTCAGCCGCTGCGAATGCAGCCGCCGCCGCACAGTATCCCCTCTGCCTCCGACGCCGTTGCCTGCGGCCGCTGTACCCGCTGCTGCTGCTGCTGAGCACTGCGCCCTGTGGCCAATAACCGCTTGGCCGCTGAGCAAAGCAAAAGACCCCAAGAAAATGAGGTCCGTACAGTGACAGTGGCGTGTGTGGTGGGCACCGCGTGTGGTGGCTCCGACGCCCTCACCACACGCGCCGTGCTCTTTCCTAGGCGATGACACACTGCCGAGGCAGGGCAGCGCAGCATGGCACGGCACGTGGCAGTGGTGGCAATGACGGCGCCATGCCGTGGTACCGGGCTCACCGGTCCGCTGCGCTCGACCATCAGTGCTCAGCAGCAGCTGCCCGCCGCCCACCCGCCGCTGCACGCTCTACCGCCTGCTGCTGTGCAGCCCTGCCTCCCGCTGCCGCTGCAGCTGGGCACTGCAGGCCGCCGCTGAGCACTCCACCGCCGCCACTGCTCAGCAGCTCCTTCTCCAGTCAGCTCCCGCCGCCACAGCGCTCACGGCCACGCCCACACAGCCACGGCCGCCGCCGCTGCTGCCGCAGCCGGTGCTGCCGCTGCTGTTGCGCCCGCCTCACATGACGGTGCAGCAGCTGTTGGTCTTGCGCGCCTGCTTGTAGAACATTTTGGACTGCATGGAGAGGGTGTTGGAGCGGTCCACGAGGTCGTCGAGCTTGACGCCGCGCTCCAAGACGCTCTCGATCGTCTTGTGCAGGACGTCCGTGGTGTCGTCGAGGTCGCGCTGTATCTTTGTGATCTTGTCCGCCTTGGCGGGGTCCTGGTACTCGACGATGGCGGCCTGCATGGGGGCGAAGACTATGGCCTCCTCCCGCGTCTCGCCCTGCCATTGCACCTGCTCCGAGAACTGGTCCATCTGGTTCATGAGAAGGACAAAGGCCACGCGCGTGGGGTACTCCATGTCCGCGGTGATGGTGCCCGCCAGGCCGTCGTGCCGCACGTACACGTGCACGTTGTACTCTGCGGGTGCGAAGAAACGGTGGGAAGGGTGCGCGGCAGGGGAATGGGGGGGGGCGCGTCAGAATGGAGGGAGAGGGGAGGGGATGCTGGGCGTCGTGCGCAGGCATGTGCAACGCTGAAGTGTGTCTGGCGTCTCAGGATATAACTACAGAGGGGGATGCCAAGGCACGGTGTGCGGAGTGTGCTCACCTTCGTGTTGCACCGTCTGCCTCTGCCCTGCAGAGGTCCTTTTGACGATGGTCTTGCTGATGAAGGAGCACATCTCCTTGACGCTGTGGGGAGGGCAGCACGGCGCGCCAGCAGCAGCAGCACTTGCGCAGGTGAGACAGCGGAGTCACAGCACCTCCAGGGGGATGCATGCCTCAGGCGCAGCAGGCGCCAGGCGTGAGAGACCAGGCATGTTTTGACCATGACCCACCCCTGGCGTTGGAAGAACCCGAAGGAGGACAGGTCGGTGGACTGAGACAGGACCACAGGCTCAGGCGTGTCGGAGCTGTACCGCAGCATGGTTATCGCAAGAATCTTCATGGCTGCTGTGGGCTGTGGGCGCCGCGGAGGCCGCTCTGGAGGTGTCTGCTGCTGCCCCTGCGCCGCCCAGACGCGCGGCTGCTGTGTTAGTGTGTGCTGCTCTCGAACCGGTGCGCACGGTTTTTGGTTGGAGTGCTGTTTTTGGTCGGCAAAAATGCTTCCTGTTTTCGCCGTACCGGTATCGCTGCCTGCACAAGACCTGAAGCAGGGTGTCTTGCAGGCGCCTGGGCTCTTGAAGTGCTGGTGGCGGTGGGGCTTCTCGTGTCCTGGCGCCGCCAGCCCTGAGGCAGACGGCGTCTGCATAGCGCAGCTGCCAGCAGCAGGTGAGGCTTTGCCAGGGCACCCTTTGGCGTTCACAGTTTTAGCAGGCCCTGGCGTCATGTGCTTTTTGCTGCCCCCGTGCCTGCCCCTTGCCCTGTGCGCACCGACGACGTGAGCCGCTATATCTCCTGCAACACAACTGCCTGTTGCAGTGCGCCCTGGGATGTCGCCGTGCCGCATGGCCCCTCTAAACACCTGCTGTTGACGGGCGCCGCTGCTTCTCTCTCATGCACGCCGGGGCGGGGTGCGGCAGCCGGGACCATGAGGGGGGGAGTGGCGGTGGTGGCGGCGCTGGCAGCGCTGTGCCATGTGGCCACGGCATTCTATCTGCCAGGGGTGGCGCCTCGCAACTTCGATGCCGGAGAGAAGGTGAGCACACACACACCAGCACTTGCTTGCTGGTTGCGGCTGCCAAACACACGCAATTGCAACGCACGCGTGTGCAACGGAGCAAATGTTGGCTGAGCGGGGAGCAGCATCCACGGTGCAGCAGCAGTGTCAGGCAGAGGCGCCTGGCGAAACTGAAGGGTGCGGCTCGTGGTGACCGTCGCGACGCGTGCTGACCACGCTGGGGCAGTGCGCCACGAGCAGACTTGGGTGCTTGGCAGTTTAACACAAACTACGGGCAGGGCCAACCCCTGGCATGTCATGGTGCAGGATTTCGCAGGGTCTATTGTGGGGCTCTGCTCTCAACTTGTGTACCATCTTCAGCGCCTGCGTCGCCTCCTGTGAGTTGAGAGCAGCTGCAGCAGCATGTGTGGCACCTCGCTTGCTTTGCAGAAGCTGTGCACAGCGGTCCGCGAGCGCTGCCTGCGGTGCCTGCGGCCTGGTGCCATTGGCGGTGCATGCGCTTCCTTACACAGTCACCAGCCAGTGATCAAAACGCCTCACTTATCCAACGCATAACCACCAGGCCAGACACACTCTGAAATGCCTGAAATTTGCTTCCTCACCTTAGCACTATTTCTGCAAAAGGCACAGCATTTTGACCAGCCTCCCGCTAACGCGCGCCGAATCTACCTCCACACCGCGCACAACCGCGCGCCGCGACGTGATGCTCGCGCACACACAACAAAAGGTGGAGGTGAAGGTGAACAAGCTGACGTCAATACACACGCAGCTGCCCATGGACTACTACAGCCTGCCGTTCTGCCGCCCCAAGGGGGGCGTCCACCTCTCGCACGAGAACCTTGGCGAATTTCTGAGCGGCGACCGCATTGAGAACTCGCCCTACAACATTTACATGGAGCACGACGAGTCGTGCAAGGTGCTGTGCCAGGCGACGTTTGATCCCGCGGAGGTGCTGAAGCTGCGCACCGCCATCAAGCGCCAGTACCGCCACAACTGGATTGTGGACAACCTGCCGGCGGCGAGCGTGCTGGAGATCAACGACACGCTGCAGACGTCGTACATGCAGGTGGGCGTTCTGATTAGAGCTTTATATATTTAAAGATAGTGCTTTCATGTGGGTTGACGGTATGTGTAGGACAACCTGCCGGCGGCGAGCGTGCTGGAGATCAACGACACGCTGCAGACGTCGTACATGCAGGTGGGCGCTACTATTAGAGTTTTAAGTAAGGAAGTACAGTGCTTTCATGTGTGTTGATGGTATCTGTAGGACTTGCATTCAGTCGTGCGCCATGTTGGCAGGCTGGTGAAGGTTTCATTTTTTTAGAGGTCGTAAGTGCGGGTGGGCTAGCATTCGCATTTTTGCTTAGGAGTCCAAGTAAGGGAAAAGATTGTTTCATGTGGGTTGGTATGTGCGGGACTGGCATTCAACATTGGCATTCAACCTCGCACTAAGTGGGCAGCTGGTGAAGGTTTTTTCAGGCGTGGTACACGCACATGGGCTGGTTGGCCGCGTGTCCACAATCGCATGTTTTGCATGGTACTGGAATAGTTATAATTAGGAAAAGTGTGCGCTTCTACATTGGTTGACCTCTCTGTGGGACGTGCATTCAGTTGTGTGCGAAGTCGGCACCACTTTTTTTTTTTCCCCTCCAATTTAATCAACCTTGTGCTGGTGTCCAGCAAGGAAATAAGGATGGTTTGAATGGTGATAAACGTGCTTGCATATTATGGTTGATTCCGTGTAGTGTGCATCATGGGCTTGACTGGCAAGCGGACATTGTGCTCCAGCAATACACGACAGATGCTTCGCCCGGAAGAAAGTGCCAGTAACTACACCACACCAGTGCCATGCTGATGCCTTGGTCTTAGTTAAAGCCCTGTTTATTGAGTGTTTTTTTGTGCGGACAAGGCACCAGTACTGTGTCTGTGGAAGGCCAGGCCAGCCGCACCCTGTGCACACATCTGTAATCGATAAAGCCCAACAGTCAGTCCAGGGAGCAATGAAGCATGTGAGCGTGGTATACATGTATGTGCGTTCATGTACATGTACATGCACGTGTACTTAAAGTACCCTAGAATGTAGTGTGTATGTATACACTCACTCTACTGACACACAGACTGAGTAGCTCATTGTCCTTGTGGGGCTCTATTATTTAGACATGCGGTGGTGGCCCTGCAGGTGGGCATGCACCTGTTTATTACTATTGTATTATTATTATATTATTTTTGTTATATTCGCGGTATATTACCAGCGCTGCACAGAAATGAGTGTGAAACCAACAGGTTGCAGTCAACTGCTCAAATTGCGGCAATTAGTCGCCTGGACACCTTGCCGCATGTTCATGTGCGGTAAAAGCTTACTTGGACAGCCTCGAAGTACTTGTGTGCATGCATATGTATACATGTATGTGCCGGTGTGTGTGTTACAAAGATAATACTACCGTATATGTAGGTTCAATGGTATGTATACCATACGACTTCAAGGTAGATGCATGAAAGCACATCCACGCGTGCGCACTAGTGCTTCTACTACAGGTATGTGACAGTTACGAGTAGCTCAGTTCGCCGTGCACATTTCAAAACCCATGCATGCGGCCAGATGCTATGCTGTTTGAGTGTTTTGCGCTCACAAGCACCACTGCTGCCCTTGGCGGTGCCAGCGCAGATTGTGGTATGAAATGCATGTATTTTTACATCAAAACCTAACCTAACGCATAAAAACTCAAATTTTCGAAGTATGTGTGTGAGGGCTGCCAGAATAACTGGCATAAGACCGGGCAGCATGCTATGAATGCTTGCGACGTATTTTTACACTCCTGAAGTATTGACTTAGCGAACCAATGCTCTCCAAAACCTCCTGCCCGATTAATCGTCCCACAAAATGCCCAAATTGTTTTAAAATATAGATATCAAATTCAATTCATTTGAAGCCGTCACCAGACAAGAAGACGAGTTTTTTACCATGTTTTTTCAGCCTTGCCGTTGCCATTGCGCCTGTGACGTGCTGCTGCTATCCAGGGGTTTCTGGTGGGCACGGAGGACAATGGCGTGTACCACCTGAACAACCACATGCGCCTCATGCTGGACTACCACCCCATGGACTCCTCTGACACGCCGCCGGGGCGCGTGGTGGGCTTCCAGGTGCGTGCTCAGCAGAAGGAAGGGGGGCAGCGGTGCTCAGCAGCAGCAGCAGCGAGAGCCTCTGCTGATAATACAGAAAGTAACTCAGCTGAAAGAGAGAAAAAGGTGGAAGAAAAACAACCAGGAACACTACAAGGTAGCTTGCAAGTTTGGTGTGCTGTTTGCAGTAAACGCCGCCGGGGCACGTGGTGGGTTTCCAGGTGCGTGCTCAGCAGCAGGCAGGGAGCAGCTGTGCTCAGCTGCCGGAGCAGCAACAGCAACAATGAGGGCTTCTGCTGTGAAGAAGAGCTAAACAAGTAAACGAGAGGAAAAAACATTCGAGGGCAATCAAACAGATCACTACAAGCAGGCTTTCAGTCTGGTGTGTTGTTTGTAATAGACTCGCAGCGAGTGCTTGTAAGAGAGTGGCTGGGGTGCTGAACTGGTTGATGGTCGCTTGATGAGGTGACAGCTGTGTGCAGCGGCGGCCTGGCTCTTCGGTGGTTCATGCGCTCAGCGGCAGCAAGAGCAGCAGCATTTGACGCTGCGATGAGAACCAAGTGGCAGCTTCTTCGGGGTGTTTTTTCCCGTGGTGTTGACCTGCTCAGCAGCAGTGGTGCTGGGCAGCTTTGTGGCTAATGCAGTCAACGCTGTGGTCAGTTGGGTCACCAGTGCATGACAGTACATGACACTAGCAGCAGCCGTGGCGGCACCCCAGTGCGGAATTTGGAGGCAGTTTTGGGTCTGGGGCGGAAAATGCCATGATCTATCTCGTGCCTCTCAATGCAGCTTACCCCCACATCAACTTGTGTTGTCAGCTAAAGTGAATGCTAGGGTACATTATTTATATGGGTGTTTGGGTATCTCCCAAAGCCACCTGCCGCTTTTGTTTATTTTGTCCTTCCCGAATCTTCCGCCCGGCTAAGTACTTTACAGCAAGTTGGCAGTTGTATATTCTTCAACATGTTCTGGCATACGAGGCGTGGTACTGCACAGCGTGCATGGCACATAGGTAGGCTGTCTGGCAAGTTGACATGCAGGTTTTGATGGTGTTCTTCCTGCCTGTCAAGTGTGGCATGACATGTGTAGTGCGTTGACGGCTGTTTGGACGTCACTGCCTGAGTGTAACCGCTCCTCCTGTGTGTGCTACGGCGGGAGAGGCTACAGCCGCCGCCGCATGACAAGCTCATCACAGCAGTACCCCCCACCACCCTCATGTGGCCAACCCCCTTCACCCCGTGACATGTTTCCCCCCTTATCCACCCCCCCTCGCTCCCCCCCCAGGTGGAGCCCTTCTCGGTGCGGCACGCCTTCAAAGCGGGCGGCAAGTGGGACGGACAGGACGCTGAGATCCCGCCCCTGGACACGTGCAACAAGGACACGGCCGTCGACTCCATCAAAGCGGGGGCGCCCAAGCAGGAGGTGGTCGCGGACGCGCCCGTTCTGTTCACTTACGACGTTGTGTGGGTGGAGAGCAACGTTCGCTGGGCGAGCCGCTGGGACGTGTACCTCAGCATGAACGGCGCCATCCCCGCCAAGGTCCACTGGTTCTCCATCCTCAACTCGCTGCTGATCGTCCTCTTCCTCACGACCATGATCGCCATGATCCTCCTGCGGAACCTCCACCGCGACATCACGCGCTACAACCGCGTCCCCACCGAGGAGGAGAAAGCCGAGGAGCGCGAGGAAACGGGGTGGAAACTCGTTCACGCAGACGTCTTCCGCCCGCCCGCGCGCTGGCCCATGCTCTTCTGCGTTTTCGCGGGCACCGGCGCGCAGCTCGTGGCCTGCGGCCTGGCGACCATTGTTTTTGCCGCCATTGGCTTTCTGAGCCCCGCCAACCGTGGCTCTCTCATGATAGCCGTTCTCCTGCTGTACGTGCTGTTCGCGGGCCTCGCGGGCTACGCGAGCGCCGTAGTGTACAAGTGCTTCAAGGGGCGCCGCTACCAGGCGGCCACGCTGCTCACGGCGCTGCTCTACCCGGGACTGTGCTTCGGAACGTTCTTCGTTCTGGATCTCGCGTCGTGGTCCTACGGGTCCACGTCGGCCGTGCCCTTCTACTCTATGGCAACAGTTCTGCTGCTGTGGTTCGGCATCAGCCTGCCGCTGGTGTTCCTGGGAGCGTACCTGGGGTACCGCCGCCACGCGATCGAGTTCCCCGTGGAGACCTCCAGTGAGTGCATATGTTCAAGTAATACAGTTGCAAGTGTATTGTAACTTTTACGTGGCCATTGACGTAATCTAGATGGCAGTAGGCACTGCCACGTCCTGAGGATATCTGCCCAGCACCATAATCTAGAGATGATGGTGCTGGGCGCAGCCTGCTGCGCACCAGGACACCCACATGCATCATCGCCATCAGTAGCGTCCATCAGACGCGTGTCACATGCGACATGCGCCACCATCCACATGCCTGCAACACCACCAGCTTGTGCGATTGCCAAAAAAGAAACTGCCTGGAATAGCGTTGTGCGCAATGCCAGGCCCGCGTATGCCCAGCAGCACTCAGCCGCATACCGCACTACGCCAAAAGCGCACTAAACAAACCGCGACTGCCCTGTACCGTCGTCGCTTGCGCTCCGCCACCAGACATCCCGCGCGAAATACCCGACCAGCCGTGGTTCCTGGCGCCGCCGTTCACCATCGCAGTGGGCGGCATCCTCCCCTTCGGCGCGGTCTTTGTGGAGATGTTCTTCATCCTCAGCAGCATGTGGATGGGCCAGTACTACTACGTCTTCGGCTTCCTGTTCCTCGTGTTCCTGATACTGGTGGTCACGTGCGCGGACATCACCATGGTGTTCTGCTACTTCCAGCTCTGCGCGGAGGACTACCACTGGTGGTGGCGCTCCTTCCTCACCTCGGGCTCCACCGCCCTCTACATCTTCCTCTACAGGTCAGCGCCCTTGCTCACAAACTTCAAACAAAACTTCAACATGACGTGTTTGCGCACATCGTAGGCGTGGGCTCCACCGCCCTCTACATCTTCCTCTACAGGTCAGCGTGCATGTGTGCACTGACAAACTTCAAACCCAACTTCAACATCATGTGTTTGCGCACATTGCACCTGTAGGCTTCACTGCCCTGTACATATTTAACTACAACACGGGTCAGCGTGTGCGTGTGCGTGTGCGTGTGTGCTCAAAGCAGCACCAGGACTTGTGAACTTCAACAGTCCAGCGTCAACATCATGTGTTCGTGCACAGGGTACCTGTGCAGCATGAGCATGTGCACTGTGCCGGCTTCCCTGGTTGGGAAAGCGCACGCACATGGTATGCTCCGCAGCACCAGCATATGCCCCAGCTGCACTCAGGCACCGACTGCTGAGCATATCGCCACCCCACTCACCTGCCCATTCCGCTACGGCTGTCACCCCGCCGCTCCCAACTGCCCCCCCGCCCCTCCCGCCCCCACACAGCGGGTTCTACTTTGCACACCTGCAGTCCGACTTGTGGATCACGTACCTGCACTACTTTGGCTACATGGCCATCATCTGCCTGGGCATCTTCATGCTGTGCGGCTCCGTGGGCTTCTTCTCCTGCCTGTGGTTCACGCACAAGATATACTCCAGCATCAAGGCAGGTCCATGTGCTCGCACCTTCTGCTGCACACAGCACACACAAGATACTACCAAGTACTTCGAAGTACCATGTAGTTTTATTTATTTGCACTGGTGGGCGTGCAAGTGCCGCAGGGTGTTGTGTGGGGAAGACACTTGGAGAGGTTGGGTCTGCTATGAATGGTGGGTGGCCATGTAACGACGCGCCATGTATGCTTGCGCAACCTGCTACAAAGCCCTCAAGCGCCCGCAGCGCTGAGGGGGCGCCCCTCCACCAGCAGGGAAGGAGGCCACATGAATGCGGTTGCGAAGCTGTTATGTAGTACTACACAAGATATAGTCCAGCATCAAGGCAGGTCCCCTAGCGCACGCGTGCTGTGCTGAGCTGCCATTTTAGCATGGCCCGGCAGCGGGGTGCAGCAGCTGCCGCCACGAGTAGGTGGTGGGGTGGCTCCATCGCATGCGGAGCTTGCTGCCAATCAGGACCCGTGACAGTGGTAGATGTGGGCTCCCTTATGTGCGCACGAGCATGCACAGCTGCAAACACCAGCGCATGAGCATGCACAGCTGCTGGTGTTTGCACAGCACCGATTTCTTGAGCAGGTAGGGGACAGGGGGGCGGGGCGCGCTTGGTTCACCCCTCTGCATGCGCCCCTGCACTGCCAGCCATCGTGGGCATGCATAAAGAACGGTTTCACGCGCACATAAATGTGTGCATCCGCAGCTTGTCCTTTGGACACACGGCACCACATGTGGCAGGTGCCACTGTGCCCATAACAGCGCTGTGCTTGACGCTGCAAAAAAGTGCCAACTCACAAGGTGCCCATCACTCACCCCCTCCCTCGCTGCATGCACTGGCGGTCACGCCACAGGTGGACTAGGCACGGGCACCGCTTCCACAAGAAACAGATCCATGGGGACAGCAGCCATGGCCGCCACCTGCCGCCGCTGCTGCGCCCTAGAACACGGCACCGCCACGCGTCAACTGCACCCGCTCCTGCTGAGCACTCCGTCTGTCCGCCGCACTGAGCGCCACAAGCTGCTCAGCAGTAGCAGTGGCGCCCGCCGGGGGGGCACTGGCGAGCGCCGGCGCGCCTGCACAGCAGACACTGGCGTTGCAGCACAAGAAACCAGGGGGAGGGGGGCTGCCTCTCATTTTTGTGCTCAGAAGCAGCACCGCGCCGCCTGCCCTTGGGCCAGGCAGGCACTGAGGTGGCGCCCCACGGTAGGGTGGGGGTGCTGGAGTGGCCGCATGACTGCAGGCAAGCAGCAGGGGCGCTGTGTGCCTGGGCAGTGGGTTATGGGCCCGCTGCGGCTGCCGCAGGTACAGTCGCTGGTGCATCGAAAAATGAAAGCTGTGCAGTGTCAGCTTTTGTGTGCCGTCGGGTGTCTGAGCGGGGTGGCAGGTGAACTGTGTGCGCAGTTTGTTTTGCACATTGTGGACCGCAATGCTGCACCATGGCTGCCGCCGCACCCATTGATGTGCCTTGCCTTGCGTTGCTGGTGTAAACCCATTGCCATTGCTGTATACTACGTAGTACATGAATACGTGCACATGTGACACTTTTTTGCCACAACTCTACTTTGGAACGCATGCAGAGGGTGTAGGAGCACATGCCGCCTGCTTTCAACCGCAAAATTGCCTGCAGGTCACTGGCAGCAGTTTGATGTGCACCGCCGTGAGCGCACATTTGTAGGATTGGCGAGGGGACACGCAATGACCAAGTGAGACTAGCAAACACCCCTGCTGTTAATGAAGTTGGCACGCTGTGGTGCAGCTGCACATGCCTTCATGGTGCACGGCTGCATGCTCGGCATGACGGCGCCATGCAAGCGTGCGCATCCATTGGAGCACAACCATAGAGTAACAGGTGCCAATCATACGACTTCAAGCATTCAAACAGCAAGCGGAGCTGTGTACTGTAGTGGCACAAGGCATTGACCATGTTTTCTTAACACACACGCACGCCGCTGGCACACACCAAGGGTGGGTAGTGTGCCTAGTGACCCCGGCGCGCAGCACGCTATGTGAGTGCTGCAAACTGCTCTGCTGTCCTCTATTCATCGTGCGCTCTGCCCTCCCCCCCCATCGTCTTCCGACCATGAACTACAGTACCAAACCCCCTCAACCACACCGCCGCTCATCCAAGGACAGGCAGCCGCCAAGCCACGCAACATCACGCACACAAACCCCCACCCCCCCCCCACACACACCCCTACCCTAGGCTTCACCATCGTCAGCCGCTGCCGCCCCCTCCCCATCATCGCCCCCATCACCACCGTCCGCATCTGCAGTGATGCCGAGCTGCCGCAGCATGTCCTCATCCCCCTCCACCTCTGCCAAAAAGTCTTCGTACTGCTCGGCGGCTGCGTCGTCGGCGCCGCGCCTGCCGCCGCCGCCGCCGCCGCCGCCCTCGGCGTCGGCACCTAGGGAACGGAGCTTCACACGGCGCTTGCCGCGGCGCCGCCCGCCCTTGTTCTTGACCTGTTTTGCATGGCGGCAGAGGGAGTGGTGGTTCGCGCGTGTGCCGGCTGAGAGTGCGGGTCATCATGGGTTTGTTGGGGAGGCAGCGTCGCAAGTGCTCAGCAGCAGTGGATGCAGACGTGCCACCTTGCGCATGAGCGTGGCATGCGGCGGGTCCCCTCGCAGACCGCCTAGCGCCGTTTCGTTGGAGTTGAATGCACAACACACAGACCTGAAATAAATACCTATATACTTCAAAGTACATGTACACATACATCGAAGTACTTCAGCAAAAAACTACCTGTACACACATCCATTACAGGCGACTGTTGTGAGTGCTCAGCAGAAGCAGCAGCAGCAGCCGCCTCACCTTGCGCACGAGCACAACATCCGGCAGGTCCCCCCGCAGCCCCTCCAGTGCCGCGTCATTAAAGTTCCCCCCCCGCAGGTCATACCCCATCACAGCGTCCCCCGCCGCCAGCAGGTGCCCCAGGTGCGTCACCACCGTGAACGTGTCGTCATTCGCGCCTAGGTCGCAGCTGCGCGCCACCTCTGCCTCCGCCAAAACGTAACTGCCGAAACCGCTCGCGCCACGCACGGGCTCCACGTCAAGGACCGTGAACTCGGTGAGGCTGGAGGCGCTCACCAGGGGGGTGAGGGGGGCGCGCCAGAAGCGGTCCGGAGTGAGCTCAGCGCTGCGCGAGAGGGAGGGGAGGGCAGGGGGGGTATGAGCGGGAGAGGGAGTAGGTAGTGGTGGGGAGTGTGGCATTGGGTTGGCTGGGTGTGGTGCTGCGGCGGTGTCTGGGGGTGCACTCTGTGACAGCCCCATGGCTTGCATGTGTTTTTGTGCAATGACTGCTCGGCTGCCCTTGGAGCTGCCACACCGGCATGCCCCCCCAACAGGCAACGTCTGAGTTGGAATTAGAGTGACTGTTACTACGTAGTACAACTGTAGCACGGTGCGACTTGGTGTGGTGATGGTGGCCTGTGGTGATGCGCCAACCGATGACGGTTTGGCGGGGGTGTCTACGGCTCTGCCCTTGGAGGGACGGTCCCTACGAACACATGCGACTGGTCCAGGGTGCACATGCACATGTACTTCAAAAGTAAAGTATACACATAGTGCTAGTACAGTATGTATGCATGGCACGGGCGAGTGGTGTGTTTTTGTCATGGCTTGCAGAGGGTCTCCCACACTGTACCACGCGTGCGCCAGCAACTACCTGTCATTGCAGCTTCATACTGTATCACACATACCTCATGAAATACATTTTTCAGAAGTACTCAAAGAGTGTATACTTCCAAGTGAAATAAAAAAAGGGTTCAGGGGGCGAGGCCGCTTAGGGCGGTCGGCCTCGGCAGGCCGGCAGGCCGAGCCGGGAGGGGGTCGGCTTTCCCGGCCTTGCTGTAACACGTGTTAACCACCGCTCAGGCTGTCCCAGCTGAAGCTGCTGCCTGCCTACGAAGCTCCCTGTGGCTTGGCATTGCCCCTGGCGCCATTTGAGGCTGGCCATGCATGCAGCGCTAGCTAGGAATTGGAGTACTGCCGTCAGGCCGCTGCTGAGCAGAGGTGCTGGGGCCTTGAAGCCGGTGTAGGCCGGTCCAGGCCAGGGCAAGCCGGTGCCTGTTCTGGAGGCCGGTTGAGGCCGGCCAAGCCGAGCCGAAGCGACCCTCCAGACCGAGGCCGAGGCCGATGTACTCCGGCCCCAAACCATCTAGATATTAAACTACATGAAGCCATACTGTACTGCGCCTGCGCCAGCACGCACCTTTGCAGCATAGTTGGGTCCAGCAACTGCACCACACACATAGTGTGACATACTTCTTGATGTTTTCATATAATGAACATACATGAAGCCATACTGTACTGCGCCTCTGCCAGCACCCACCTTCGCAGTGTAGTGGGGTCCAGCAACTGCACCACAGACGTCACATTAGACACCAGAGCCAGGCACCCGCCCAGGTGGGCCGCCCCCCCCCCGCGCCCCCCTCCCGCAGGCACCACCACTAGGTCCCCTTTGCACAGCGGCACTATGTCGCAGCGGAGAGTCATCTGCGGCACGGCAGCGGCAGCAGCACTTGTGGGTTAGGTAATCTGTGGATCTGTGTCAAATTCAGACACTATGTCAACTTGTGAACAACACAGCACCTCAGACATGGTAAACGACGTGGCATATCAAGTTGTACAACACGCAGAGTGGCACAGCGGAGAGTGGCGTGTGGCACTGTGCTGAGCAGCAGCAACACTCATGGGTCCCCCACTAAGGGAATTCACACTCTAAACTTCGGACGCCTTATCAACATGCACACCGCACAGCACTCCAAAAGACCACATCAACTTGGCAGTGTTTACCGACCATGGCGGCGGCACACAGCAGATAGTCAACTAGTAAACGATACGGCATTTCCAGCGACGACATCGACACTGCAAGTGTCTACACAACAACGGTGGCGGCACACAGTGCTCGGCGGCACACAGCACAGCGGCGGCGCAGCGGAGCGTCACCTGCTCGTTGGCGACGTTGCTGTGGTTGTCCGTGCTGACGAGCTTGCGGCTCTTGGTGAGCCTCTGCGGCACGACGCCGCCCAGCCAGTCGGCAAACGCCAGCGCGTGCGTCCGGTCCGCGAAAAAAAAGTCCATGCCATCCTTCTGTGAGCGGATGTCAACGGCGCGGTGCTGCGCGTTTGCGGCCAGAATGAGCTGCTCCAGCCAGAAGAAGGTGCGCTTGTGGTCCACGCGCTGGCGGATCTGCTCAGCGCAGCGGGAGTGCTCAGCAGAAGACAGGGGGGGGGTGAGCAGTGCTCAGCAGAGGGAAGCGCGGTTGAGGAGGAGTGCTTGTCGTGCCCGCGCTGGCGGATGTGCTCAGCAGAGCGGCAGTGCTCAGCAGAAGTAGGGGGGGTTAGCAGTGCTCAGCAGATGGAGGCGCACAATTATGCAGTGTTCCTGTGCTGGCAGACCTGCTCAGCAGAAGAATATGCAGGGTTTGTGGTGCTGCGCGGAAGCGCGGTGAGCGTGCTCAGCAGAGCCCTTCAGCGGAAACGCACAAGGCAGCGCTCAGCACACGCGGGCACAGCCACGCGCACACCTCCCATGCATGCGTCGCCAATGCCCAACAAGTCTGCCAAACAAAGTCTGCAGCCACTACTAATGTACTGCTTTGGCCATGGCTGTGCACTGCGGTGTTGCCTAGCCGCCGCCATCTGGCGCTGCTGCTGCTGCTGCTGCTGTCACCACAACACGTGCACACACAACACACCGCACAACTCCCACCTGCACAACGGCCTTCCAGGTCTGGTTGGTGAACTCGCGGTTGCAGTCGCTGCACTGGCGCCACTGCACCAGGAACTCCACCACCTTCTCCTGCTGCAGCAGCACTCCTCCCAGCACGTCCCTGCGGAGCGTCACCTTGACCTTGAGACGCATGCTGTGCGGCTCCGTCCACACTGGCGGCGGCGCACCAGCATTCACAGTTTGTTTTACACAGAGCATGTGTGTCAGGGGTCTCTCACAGTGGGGGCAGTTGCGGCAGTGGGATTCATGTGCACACACGGAGGATGTACCACCATACCTGGCGTACATATTATTAGTAGTACACAAAATGCACATACAGGCGCAGGCAGATTTGTGGATTTCCGTGTGGGTGTGCGGGAGCACCAGCAATCACAGTTTCTTTTACACACGGCATGTACATCGTCAGAGACAACGGTGGGGGTGGTTGTGATGGCCGCTGGTGTGATGTGGTGTATGGGGGTGCGAGGGGGGGTACACCATCACTGCCGCCATGAACGAGCTTCTCGAACAGGCAACTATACTGTACTAGGGAGGCTGTGCAAACGCAGCGGTGTGGCTTGCAATGGTGTGGAGCATGACTGTGGGCGGCAAACCAACGGACCTGCGGTGCTGAGATGCTCCAACTGCGACTGTTAAGCCCACACCATGCCATGACACATGGCACGTGCACACTACATTCTCTATTTGCTGTCCGTAAGTTGAGCTTCTCAGCGCATCTGCGCGCGCTGTGCCTCGCACCCTGTGACGGCCATGGTGCACCATGATGCAGACATTGCACCCGGGTACTGTGACGGCCAGCTGCTACATACTCGAAGTATATACGAAGTATTTGTTCGTGGATGTTTCTTTCTTGCAGCCCATTACCTGTTCATAAACCATACTGCTGTTCTGCAGCCCCACTGGTGAACCATTACCCAAACATTGCAACTGGTACTCTGAACCCGCCAAATAGGTGCTGTTATTGGTGTGAGTGTGCGTCCGCCGTCGCTCACCAAAGGCGGCGTCAACATGTCCTGCTTGGTAGCGCCCATCTCTGTTGCAAATATACTGTATACACTTCAAGCATACGCAGTCCACCAGAGAATATCCTACGCAGGTTTGGAATGCTGCTGCAGCGCGTGAGTGCGTCTGCCGTCGCTCACCAAAGGCGGCGTCCACCATGTCCTGCTTGACAGGGTCCATATCTGTTGCAAAGCTGTGTACACTACTGTCGTAACAGTTGTAGGTATATGCAGTACATCGCCTCAGAATATCCTACGTACTACGTAGTAGTTTTGAGTAGCTGCTGCAGCGCGTGAGTGCGGCCGCCGTCACTCACCAAAGGCGGCGTCAACAATGTCCTGCTTGGTGAGGTGGGGTATGCGCTTCAGGCACAGCGCCAGCAGCTCCACGCTCTCCTGCGCACCAAAACCAAAATGCCATGTCGTGTCATTTTTTATGTCCACAGCGCCATCAAGGGCTGACAATGTCAGGAGCAGTGGTGGTGGTGGCAAGGCGCGGGGGTGTCAGTACTGCTGCCACTGCGGGCGCGGTGTGTCAGGAGACTGTCGTGAAGGCACATGAGTAGGGTTGCCGGAATCGTAATTTCGGGACATCTGGTCAACGGTAATTCCTGCATACCCGCTGAGGATGCGTACGGCAGCCTACAATGCCTTGGCGTCTGTAATGGCCCTACCGTGCTGAGCACAAAACATTATGGAAGGTGTTGCAAGTATTATAAGGTTACGGCGAAATTACGCTACGAATCACGGAATAATTGTGAAAAAAATTACGATTCCGGCAACCTTGCGCATGAGTGTCATAGGGCAGCCAGCGAATGCGCCGTGTTGGTGCACGCGGTCGTTGACACCGCCAACATCAGCGACAGAGTGCGCAGGAAAGAAATTCGATGTCAGGTACTACAGTACCGTCAAGTGCCGAAGTAGTTGCCCCGGGGCAGTAATTTGGACAGTTTTTTTGGGGCCTCCAAAAGTAACTGCCCCCTTTTTGATCGGCTGTGCAAAAGTCATGTACCCCCCCCTTTAATTGCTTTCGAGTGTTGTCAGTAGTACCTATAGACACATGGTTTGAAGTACGTTGTCGCTCTGATGTGCACCCAGTCACTGTGGCAGTGCCTAGCCACAGTAGCAAACAGCATGCAATCAGTGCTGGCAGGTGTAGCACAGGCAGTAGGATAGCCCCAGCGCATTTTTCTTGCTCGCACAACCCCACGCTTTCCTCTGCTGCTCCCGTGCATACCGCTTGCCGTTGGGACGCATCGACCCCCTCCGCGACCGCGGTGCTGCCTCCACGCTGGCAGCACCTGCCTGCAGAACTGGCTCCCCTTCCGACCCTCTGCAGCTGCCACTGCCTGGCCCCCCCACCACATCGACAAGGCTGTCAGCTCCCCGTTGCCGTGGTGTTGCCGCTGGTTTGGCGGGGCTGCTGGCAAAGAGTGCGCCACTGGTGCGGCTGCTTGCTGGGCAGGGTATGTGCGGAACAAGTTGAAGACGGTGTGCTGGCCTGGCTGTTCAGCAGTGGCCTTGGTACGCGCGTCTTCGCCCCCCCCCCCAGCCTCACGCGTTGCTTACACCATCTTCAAGTCGGCGGGAAAACGAAAAAAAATTCAACTGTGCGGTGTAAAAAAAATTGCCAGTGCGGCACGGCCTCTCTGCACCGTGCTGACCATGTTTGCTCAGGTGATGGTACCCCACCGAGGTCATGCTGGGGCAATACCCAAATTACTGCCCCCCCCCCCTCCAGGCCCTGCAAAAGTAACGAACCCCCCCCATTGTTTTGGGCCGAGCTAAGTAACTGCCCCGGGGCAACTACTTCGGCACTAGACGGTAGTATAAATCACTATATAGTATACGTTGCACATGCTTCAGCTGTATGTACTTCGATAACTACTTTTAAAAGTACACTAGTGAAATGGGTAGGTAGTTTCGGTGGCACGAGCAGATCTGAACGGCACTCTCCACACCAGTGACAGGGTAACAATGCACCGCAAGCGGTGCCCTGGGTTTGAAGTGCGCACACATTTCCAGCAAGGCCGTCATGCCAATGCAGGCTCCAAAAATGTTCTGGCAACACAGGACACTAGAGTTGTTGGGACCGTGAAGCAACAGTTAGTTATCACGGTATGTGGCTGGTGTCCACGTTGTTTCACGGTTTTTTTAAAAAGTTAATTGGTTGTTGAAGTTGGTCTGCAACTTCAACTTTCCAGACCAACTTCAACTTCACCAAATGCAGCACATGCCCACCTAGTGTGTGTGTGTGCCCCGATTATATGCGGCTCCCCAATTATGACCTCCCAAACGCCACGAAGAAGGCGCGAGGCAGCAGGGGGCGATGCCGCGGCCACTGCTGGGTGGTGCGGATGGCGTCGCAAGGGGGCAATACAGTAGGGCACCCGCAATATGTCCGCAGCGAGTAAGTCCGCCCCCGCAATAAGTCCGGTCGAAACGTTCTGCACG
>JAULBY010055994.1:0-11111 GCA_032358315.1 Ophiocytium majus
ACACCCTACACGCGCCGGTGAGTACCCTTAAGGGCTAGGGATGCTTCCGAGTAATACAACAGCAAAGGCTTACTTGTTGGTGGCGCCAGGAGGTGGGCGTGGGTGCGGCCAGGCCGATAAACGCTCACCGCTCAACTCCAGCTCCAAGCAAGCACGACAGGACCATTTGACGCTATATATGTGCGCTATTTTGTAAAAATGCTGCTCACAGGCGTACCCACGGATAATGGGTGTGGTGGCGCCGCCGAATGGCACTGGCGGGCGCTGGGCAGCTGTTCATAGAAGTCTGTGACAGTATACATGTCAGTCGCTACATAGCACATGTGTATTGTGCCATTATCATGCGCGTATACGATGCAAGTGTTAGAGATGATCTACTGCAAGTGTTCTTCAAGTACACCATATTAGTATGTTTATTGTGCATTGACGCTGCTCACAGGCGTACACAAAAATGGCAAACACTACAGGGAATATATTTAAGTGTTTACCATCGACATCGAAGTATGCTGCAGTACATAACATACACATACTTCACTTTGCATGCATGCTGCTCACAGGCGTACTGCCCACGGATAATGGACGTGGCGGGCCCACCGGATGGCGCTGGTGCTGAGCACCTGCCCATGCGTTTGCATTGATGTATATATATACATACATCATCCACATGAAACTATGCTATATCAATACCCTCTGTTGTGCTACAATCCCACGCACAGGCGTACTGCCCGCGGATAATGGACGTGGCGGGCCCACCGGACGGCGCTGGTGCTGAGCACCTGCCCCCTGATAATCCAGAGGGCATCGACGTGGCGCTACTAGCACTGAGGGCGCAGTCGGGCCATGTGCGGACACCTATTGCCGCCCTGAGGCTGATTGTGGGCTTGCAAGGGTTCGCGCGGCAGGTGAGCGTGTGTGCCTGTTATGTGTGTACCTCTATGTAGTACTATGATAGGCATATATGTAGTACCTGCAGTAGAAATCGAAACTTCAACTTTGACTTGAAGCTGCCAGCGTTGAGGGCGCAGTCGGGCCACGTACGGACACCCATTGCCGCCTTTAGGCTGATTGTGGGCTTGCAAGGGTTTGCCCGGCAGGTGGAAGCGTTATCTGTGTATTTCTATGTAGTGTAGACATACGCATGTGTACAGTACCATCAGCAGAACTCGAAACTTCAACTACAACTTGAAGTTACGATCCTGAGGGCATCGACGTGGCGCTACGAGCACTGAGGGCGCACTCGGGCCATGTACGGACGCCTATTGCCGCCCTTAGGCTCATTGTGGGCGTGCAAGGATGCGCGCGGCAGGTGAGCGTTTGCCTGTAATGTGTGTACTTTTATGTACGCATGTATACAGTACCTGCAGTAGAATTGAAACTTCAACTTTGACTTGAAGTTGCTAGCACTGAGGGCGCAGTCAGACCATGTACGGACGCCTATTGCGGCCCTTAGGCTGATTGTGGGCCTGCAAGGGTTCGCCCGGCAGCGTGTGCCTGTTATGTGTGCACTTTTACGTAGTACAAACATACTTCTGAAGCACGCATGTATACAGTGCCAGCAATAGGAGTCAACACTTCAACTTCACGTTGCTAGCATTGCGGGCGCAGTCGGGCCATGTACGGACACTAGTGATGGGTCATAACGATTATAACGTATGTGAATCCGCTGTATAACGTACGCGCATGAACGTATTTATACGGCACATACGCCGTATATCGCACTTTTGGGCGTAGAAACACGCCGTATTTGGAAAAACATATATAGTACCACATAACAAAGGTACGTTATACGGCGTGACCCATCACTAACGGACACCCATCCCGGCCCTGATGCTGATTGGGATCGGCGCTCAGTTTGTGTAAGCCAGGAGATGTCAGATCCATCCGCTGGCACTGTCAACAGGTGTAACTTGCACTTCAAGTTGTACTTCAACTTTAGCTTCAACTTTCCTCACCTCAACCATGCCGCGCACCACCGTGCTCGCATGCGAGGGGCGTGAACCGGTGCAGGTCCCTGGACAGCACGCAGCAGCAAGTTGAAGTTAAAGTTGAGGTCAGAGACTACTACAGTTGTAGTGATGATAGAACGCTGTTGCAATTGGCAGGTGGTGCAGGAGCGCCAGAGTGTGCAGTGATGGGTCACAGCGTATAATTCTCGAATTATACGCTGTATAACGTACGTAAATACCGTAATTTAAAATACGCCGTACCACGTATACACAGATGAACGCATTTACACGGCAAAATACGCCGTATATCGCATTTTTGTGCGTAGAAATACGCTGTATAACGTATTGCCGTGACCCATCACTACTTACGTTGAAGTTGAAGTGTGCATTGCCAAGTGGGAGGTGGGTGGGAAGTGAAATGTGCAGGTGGCAGCAGGGAATGGGAAAGCGGAAGGGTGCCAGGCCTATAGTGCACTGGAGCTGGCAGTGGCACGTGCAGCACCCGTTCTGAAGTAGAGCATTGCTGCAGCCCTGTAGACAGTGCAGGCGGTGCGGGCCCAGTGCGCGTTGGCAGAACTTTGTTAGTGAGCTCGGTTTTTTGAAAAAGGTTGTTGCATCTAAAGCTTCCGCACCAACTGCGTTCGAAGCTACTGAAGAAGCAGCGGCAACTTCTCTCTGCTGGCGCTGTGATCTCACCAGCTTCAGGTGGGCTGCGACCTTGTCTGCCCACTGGCCTCAAGTGCGTTGCACTCCCACGCATACGCATGAACACTGCCCAGTGCAACGCATATGGCGCCCGCTGCTGCTGTGACCTCAACTTCAACTGTGTGCTGTTCCCTCTTAACCACTTTCAAACTTCAACTGTGTGCTGTGATCTCACCAACTTCAGGTGCGCTGCGACCCTTGTTTGCCAACTTCAAGTGTGCACAGCCTCCCAGTAACACGTCGCGTGCGGGCAACTCAACAACTTCAAGTTTCCAACTTCAACTGTGTGCAGGCGCCCTCACATGACAGTCTGACACCCCGGCACCACCGCCGTGACCGCGTGCTGGCACCCTCATCAACTTCAACTCTTCTTTTCCAACTTCACCTCTGCAGTTACACACTTCAATTGTCTGCAGGCGCCCTAACAAAACAGTCCGACGCCCCAGCACCACTGCCGTGACCGTGTGCTGGGCTACTCACCAAGTTCAACTCTTCTGCTGCCAACTTCAGCTCTTTCTGTTGTCAACTTCAACTGTGTGCAGGCGCTGGACCCCCACAGCGCCCCCCTCCAGGTGCAGCACAGCCTGAGCATGCTAGAACACGCGTGGAATGGAGTGGGCGGAGTCATTGCGGCTGCTGGTCTACAGGACTGCGTCGCGGTGACGGCGCTGCAGCAGATGTTTCACGGGACCACCATGTGCATGCTGCGACGCCCAGAGGTGCGTGCGCCGCCCTCAACTTCAACTGTTGCTGCAAAATGAAGCGCTGTGCAACCTCAAATGCGCTGTGATGTACCACTTTCACAACAACGACAACAAAAGTGCTGTGAAACCTCGACTGTGCTTACAACTTTAAATAGTGCTGTAGAAGTTCAACATGGTGTAGAACTTCAACTGCAGAACTTCAATTGTGCTGTGAACTTCAGTTATGACATTTGGAACGGAGTGGGTGGAGTCATTGCGGCCGCCGGTCTACAGGACTGCGTGGCAGTGACGGCGTTGCAGCAGATGTTTCACGGGACCACCATGTGCATGCTGCGGCGCCCAGAGGTGCGTGCGCCGCGCACAACTTCAACTCCAAGTCCAACAAATAATTGTACAAGTCTACATTTGTAAACTGCACTTTCTTTTGCTCTGCTGCATAACTTCAACTGCTCTGAGAACTTCAACTCTGATGCGTGGAATGGAGTGGGCGCGGTCATTGCGGCTGCTGGTCTACAGGACTGCGTCGCAGTGACGGCGCTGCAGCAGATGTGTTATGGGACCACCATGTGCATGCTGCGGCGCCCAGAGGTGCGTGCGCTCACAACTTCAACTGTTGCTGTAACTTCAAGCCCTGTACAACCTCAAATGTGGGGGCAACACTTCAAAACAGCTTCAACCGTGCTGTGAAACAGTGCAACTTCAATGTAATGGCAGTATGTGGCAAAACATATACCGTACTTCACAAGTAGTACTTTGAAGTTTACTCGCAAGAAGTAGTACTTTGAAGTTTACCTGCAATAAGTAACCCAGTAATAATTATCGAGGACCGTATTCTGAGAATGGCAGTGGTGCTGATAAGACCCCCCTTCCGTGCACCATTTGCTGCTGAGCACGCACAGGTGGGCCTGGATGAAATCGGGCACGGCGTTGAGATGGCATTACTGAGTAGTAGACAAGAAGCATGAATCAACACGCACTGGTGCAAAACAATGTAGGGGGGCAGTTACTTTTGCAACCATACACGGGCTTCCAAACAATTGAAGCATGTCGGTTTCTATAGCTGACAATGCAAGCACTGTGAGAGGGGGGAAGTTACTTTGGGGACAGCCAAAACATTAATCCTAACTGCCCCGGGCCACTACTTTGTAGCTAGACGGTACTCACGTACTACACGCACAGCATGCGCGTGTGCCTCGGCGTGGTGTGTGTGCTGCGTGGTTGCTGTTGGTCACGCTGTTCAGGTCTTGCGTTATACAGATGAAGGGGCCCCATCCAGTTCTTCTGAAGTATAAAATCGACAGTGGTCAATAACCATATGGCAGCGGTGCCGATCAAGACCCCCCATGCCGTGCGCTGCTTTCCGACCAATCACAGGTGAGCCTGGATGAGATCGAATCGACGTGGCATTGCACTACAGTGGTACTGGCAGTATGTGGCAAAACTCATACTACTTCGGAGTAGTCGATGAAAATGACCGTACCAAGGACCTTATAAATACTGTACCACTACTAGTACTACGTAGGACGTAGTATTATGAAAATGGCACCGGTGCTGATAAGACCCCCATGCCGTGCGCTGCTTTCCGACCAATCACAGGTGGGCCTGGAGGAAATTGAGCGGGGCGTTGAGATGGCGCTGACCCGCCCCGGCCTTGTGACGTTCCCTATGTTTTGGCACTGCCTACACTGCTGCGCAATTACGCTCGCGCACTTTGGGCGGGACGCAGCATACGCGCGCCTCAAGAGTGCCTACGACCAGCACTCGTTCCCCGGCACGACTCTGCCGGAGCTGGACGCATACCACGTTCACCGCGCTGGCATGTGAGTATTTTGTGCGTACAACCAGTTGGAGGACTTGGGCTTGAGGCGCCTCCAAGTACAATATGAAGTTAAAGTTGAAGTTGAGTCACACTTTGGGCGGGACGCTGCGTATGCGCGCCTGAAGAGTGCCTACGACCAGCACTCCTTTCCCTGCACGACGCTGCCGGAGCTGGCCGCACACCACGTCCATCGCGCCGGCATGTGCGTATTCTGCGTGCCGCTCCTGCCAAGTTGAAGTTGAAGTTCTTAGGACACACCAGCACAAGTTGAAGTTGAAGTTGAAGTCCATGATGAGGCGCCTCCAAGTACAATATGAAGTTAAAGTTGAAGTTGAGTCGCACTTTGGGCGGGATGCTGCGTATGCGCGCCTCCAGAGCGCGTATGACCAGCACGCCTTCCCGGGACCGACCCTGCCGGAGCTCGCCGCACCACGTCCATCGCGCCGGCATGTGAGGAATCTTAACAGGTTCTGAAGTTACGATTGAGTATTGAAGTAGCAGTAGCAGGTGTGGAAGTTTGTATGCACATGCTCCTGTACCTGTTATGTACTACTACGTAGTACTACGCAGTAGGAGATGTAGGGGTCTGGAGGCAGCGCAGTGTGCCATATATCATGCCTAGGGTTGCCGGAATCGTTATTTCGGGACTTTACGGTGAACGTTAATTCCATTGCGCCCGCGGCAGTTGCGTACAGCAGCCTACGATGCCTTGACAATTGTGACGGTCCGACTGTGCTGAGCAGAGAACATTATGGAAGAGTTGCAAGTATTACAAGGTCACCGTGAACGCTGCGAATTACGGAGTAAATTTAAAAATGATTACGATTCCGGCAACCCTAATTGTGCCGCATATGACACGGTACACATGCCCACAGGTGTGTCATACCACGTGGCTCATATGCATGTGCACATGTATAATTCCATGTATACACCGTATGTCGCGTGTACGCGAGTGTGGATGCGGCAGAGGCAAGGGTTGAACTTGGCACCAGGCCCCTTCAAGCACAAGTTCAACTTGGAGTTGAAGTTCAGTTACCATACCATTGGCCATACCTTACCGCGCGTATGTAAGTGTATTTAGAATGCTTGGGAGCTTGGAGGCGCCATGTGTGCCGTGTTCTACGTAGTCTAATAACATTACTAGCAAGTAGTACGGTATAATACTTAAGGTATACCTGCAGTACACTGCTGACACGTTTCTCCAGCCTACAGTGACTGACGGAGTATATCGCGGGGGTCTTGTTTAACGAGGGGGGGCGTTATGCAGCGTCATATGACCCTGCATACCCCCCCCCCCCGAGGCTGACGGGTCTTTAATGACGACAATGCGGGGGGGTATTCTATACAGATTTGGGTACTCTGTGTAACGCGGGTGCATTGCATAACGCCCCCTGTGCTAGCAACAGGAAACCCCGCCGCTGACAACGCGGGGGGCGTTATAATCCGTCAGTTAAGGTATTGCTCCCCCAAAAGGGGGGCAGCAGCAGCAGCAGTCTGGCGCATGCAACCTTGAGCGTTCAGGTGCGGTCCAGCCAGTTCTGGCAACAGTCCCCGGGTGTGGCATGTACCTCAGAGAGGAACTGCTGCTGAGCAAACAGCGCTATTCACACCGCCCTGCTTAGCACCACTTGTCAAGGAGTGCCATGCTGCATTACATTTTTTTTTAACCTCTTTTTCAAGTAGATAGCACTTCGCAAGTAGTTGGGGGCAACGCTCATATCTTTTGGTAGTTGTTTATTCGTACTTGTGGGCGTGCAAGAGCCGATGTCATGTATGCCAGCACGCCCACTGGTGACCATGGCAAACGCGCAGCAGTGCATGCACACGAACACAGAAAGTGCTAGCGGGCAGGCCTGTAAGTACCGCAGTACATGTAGCCACTGACTGTACTATCTTTACCGCCAGAAAGCCGCTGCCTGCCGCGCGCAGGTGGGGACCAGCGCAGTGCCGCCAGGATTTTGTACGGGTATAACTTATAAAATGCATCATACGTCATCACCCGTGACTTTTTTATTGTTTAAGTACACGTACCGTGGCGTGCTCAAGTTGCTGGTGCTCGCAGGGTGTGTGCGTGCGCGCCTGCGTCGAGCCCTGCGGACGCGGCAAGGCGGTGCCTGCCAGCAAAAGTTTACGTTGTCATGTGTTTTGTACGTTGAAGTGTTTACTTATGAGGGTAGTAGCTGTTTTATCATTGTTTTATATGTATAGTATTCACACATGCCCTTTGAGGTACCATACAACTATGCTTTGATTATCTGTTTTTATGCTTTTCATGTGTGCACAGGTGCGGACCCGGGCGGTACTGCCAACTACCACCTCAGAGTAGTTTTAATGTGGGCTGTACTAATACTCCATAGTAATACAGTCAAAATGCAGTCAAAAAGTCAAAGTGCCGTTGTACTCACCCAAAAGACTGCCAAAATTCCGCTGCCTGTCGTGTGCAGGTGCGGACCCGAGCAGTACTGCCAGCAATACCGAGAGTGGCTGGACCGCTGCATCCCCTTCGCACTACCCCACCCACACCCACCCGCAGCAGCCACAGCCGACAGCTTACTAGGCGGCAGCGCACCCCCCGCTGCCCCTGAACTAGCGGAGCTGGGATTGGAAGAAGTGGACTTGAGTGAGCTGCTAGGGCCTGGGGAGAATGTTGATGCCGTGCTCACGGAAATGGAGTGCGGCATGCAGCAGCTGCTGGAGGCTTTCGGACCCGACTTGGGGGACGCGGTCTTCGGCCTGTGAGGTAGGTGCAATACTTCAAGTTTGAGTATTACTGTACTTCAAGCTGAAGTAGTGCTGTACTGCAAGTTTAAGTACTAATGTACTTCAAGTTGAAGTATTGCTGTACTTCAATTCGCTAACGGAAGTGGAGTGTGGTATGCAGCAGCTGCTGGAGGCTTTCGGACCCAATGTGGGCGATGCGGTATTCAGCCTGTGAGGTAAGTGGGAGTTGCAAGAAAACGTACACGTATACTGCAGCACACTGTAGTATATATACTTCGAAGTATATCAAAACATCAGCCACATACGCTGTATATACGCTCTGTATACAGCTTATATATATATGTCTTGCTCATATACGAAGTATGCTGACGGAAATGGAGTGCAGCATGCAGCATCTGCTGGAGGCTTTCGGACCTGATGTGGGCGAGGCGGTTTTCGGCCTGTGAGGTAGGGGCTCCAGACAGCAGCAGTGCAGTACTTCAAGTTGCAGTATTACTGTACTTCAAGTTGAAGTATAAATGTAATTCAAGTTGAAGTTCTACTGTACTTCAAGCTGCAGACAGGCAGTCGGGCATCCCAACAGCGCGCTGCTTTGTTGGGAAATGTTGTGGAAGCTGTGTGAGGGCTTCTGTTGTTGGAGCACTTATTGCCCCTGTGGCGGAAATAGTTCAACTTGAAGTAGGCCGCAGCGTTTGCAAAGGCAAAAAACTACGCAGCAGAATTTCAGAACTTCAAGTTCTTGAAGTGTGACTTGAAGTTGCAGCTGGAGTGTTTGAAGTGCAGCTGCTGTGTTCAGGTCTGCCAGTGAATGCTGCTGTAGAGGTGGCTCGCACAGGGTGCCGTGTGCTGCGCTCAATGCTGGAGCACGGGTTACGCGCTCGTTGCAAAGGCTGCTCACCTCTCCCGCCGCAAAAAGCCCGGGGATGGGGGCGTCGCCCGCGCCCTCCACGCCGGCGGTGCGCAGCAAACTTCAAGTACTTGAAGTGCAACATTTTTTTCAAACTTCAAGTATTTGAAGTTGAGCAACCTTCAAGCAGCAAACCTCAAGCACTTGAAGTGCAGTAAACTTCAAGAACTTGAAGTGCAGCAAATTTCAAGCACTTGAAGTGCAGCAAACTTCAAGAACTTGAAGTGCAGCAAATTTCAAGCACTTGAAGTGCAGCAAACTTGAAGTGTTTGTTTTTGCCAAATGTAGGAGCTGCACACGCCACGTCCAAGTGACCGCTGTAGTGCACTGCTGGAAGCGATTGCAGCAGTGCAATACTTCAAGTTCAAAGTATTTCTGACCTTCAAGCAGAAGAATTACTGTACTTCAAGTTGAAGTGTCACTGAACTTCAAGCTGCACACGGGCGGCCGTGCATCCCAACATGCTTTCTTTATGCTCTTCACCCTGCCGCACTCGTGTCACAGGGGCATGCGAGGTAGGGACTCCAAGCGGCGGTATATCCTATTACGGCCCAGGCCGGCCTGCCCACTCGGACGCCCTGCACGCCTCGTGACCTCAACCTGGCTCCGGTTGTGGTGGCCGCTCCAGTGGTGGTGCCCCCCCCGTGGTGGTGTGTGCGGCAAAGAGGTGTGAGCAGGGAAGCCCCCACGGCTAGGGTTGCACAAAAACGTGTATATCAATTTTTTTCTTGTCATGTGCAATATATATATATTACTGTCATGCGCACTAAATCGCAAAGCAAGTGTAGTGTACTGTGTATGTATGTGAATTCATGAGTGAATTCATGAGTGAATTGAGTGCAGTGTATGACTTTTTTTTCTTGTCAAAACATGTGCAGTAACTTCCTATGGTGGGCCAGCCACCATGCAAGAGCACCACACGTTACCCGCACACGCCTGCGGCAGATGCTATCATTTTTTTTTTCAGAACATCAGCCATGTAGTACGCTGTATACACATGCCCTCCATACACACGCACAAGCAAGCCCTGTTGGTAATTGTACTCCGCATCATCCCTAGCCCTCAAGGACACTGACCGGCGCGTGTAGGTGCGGGGGCTGTCTGGTGTTTTTCACCAGGCGGACAAAACACCCCACAGGCTTCAGCCTGGCATGTTGCCCCAGCCACCGCAGTATCTGGGCTTAGCAGCCTTTCAGGTTTCTTTCACACGGCGTATATGGCTTGCTCATATACCTTTTTGCGCCTGTGACAGAACTTCTTTGCAACACCACTGGCGGGTGGTGGGCGGGCGCCTGCAGCGCGGGGGCGGCGGCTGCAGCAGTAGCTTCAACTTTGGTGTCTACAAACTTCAACTCCAGAGAATGGCGATGCTGTGCTCCAGCACGCCCCGCCGCAACTCCGCTGGCGGCCGCGTGCCTGCAGCGCGCGGCTGCGCGGCAGCTACAACTTCAACTCTGGTGTCTGCGAACTTCAACTTCAGCAGCTGCTGGACGCTTTTGGCCCCAGTTTTAGGCGACACCGTATTATTTGGCCTGTGAGCCAGCCGCCGCCCCTCGCCCCCACGGCTATGGTGCAACTGCTGCGACGAGTGTGCGCCTGCGCGCGGCTGCAACTTCAACTGTGGTGACTGCGAACTTCAAGATGCCGGCGGCGCCCGCACACACACCGGCGCGGCTGCAGCGGCGGCAGAGGCTGGCAGTCTGGGAGCGCACACACGCGCCAGGAGCCTGCACCCTACTTCAAGTTTGAAGTATCACTGTACTTCAAGTTGAAGTATGTGGTTCTTACTGAGTACCACACCCAGCCCCCCCACCCCAGCAGGTGCCGCTGCCCCCATGTGTGGCAGCGCACCAGCCAGCACGCACCACAGTTTCACTGCTGAGCGGTTGTGAGGTAGGGACTCCAGGCGGCGGTATATCCTCCGGTGGGCCAGCCTGCCCCCTCGCACCCCTCTCGACCCGGTACCCAGCTCCCGTTGTGGTGGTGGCCGCGGCGGCGGTAGCTGTGCTCAGCACCAGCAGTGCCGGCGGCGCCACCCACCCACCCACCCACCCACGTGTGACCACCACCCACACCAACCCTGTAGCAACCCTTTCCATTGTCCCAGAGTCCGTGCGCGTGCAGCATCACTACTCCGGTGCATGCAGCCGTATGAAGCGAGCGCTGCGGCATGTGCGCCCCTACCGGGCTCCCAACAACAGCTCAGCCTTCGGCGCGATCGCCCCTTCCGGTGACAACCGCTCCCCAGCCGCCAAGCACTGCTGGTGGCGGTGCCCCTGTGTGCCTATGAGCCCCCCACCCGCCCCCCA
>JAULBY010056005.1:0-11111 GCA_032358315.1 Ophiocytium majus
CGCCGCCACGACCTCCGCCGCCACCCGCGCACCACACTGCGCAGCGGCGGCCGCCTGTGCTTGCTCCAGCTCGGCAGACAGCCGCGCCGCCGCCGCCGCCGCCGCCGCCTCCGCCGCCACGCGCGCATCACGCTGCTCCGTGGCGGCCGCCTGCACATGCTCCAGCGCAGCATGCAGCCGCGCCGCCGCTGCCTCAGCGGTCTCCTGGTCCCGCCGCACGGCGCTGAGGAGTGCCCCCTGCTGCATGAGCTGCCGCCTGAGGGCCTGCCTGGCTTTCTGCGCCACCTGCGCTGTCTCCTCCGCTTGCTGCGCCCGAAGCGATGCGGCGGCGAGCTGGGACTCGGCGGCTCGGCGTGCTTCCGCATGCGCCGCGGCTGTGCGTGCGACCCTCGTCTGTGCGGCAGGCTCGGCGTGGCAGTAAGCAGTTGCAGATTTCAGTGTTAGTGCCATCTGACAAGCATCCGGCATGAGCGAACCCTCCTACCACAAAAGAACTACTTTATACTGTACGAAGTAAATACTTCATATATCTCTACTATATACTACCGGTACCCGCTAGCCCTTTCTTTGTTCGTACTCATACTTTGCCGTGCATTTGCCTTGGCTCCCAGTGGCCGTGCTGGCATACATGACATGGCTCTTGCACGCCCACGAGTGCAAATAAGTAAGTAAAACCACCAGTAGTAATTCTGAAGTATAGATAGTTCAAGTATATTACAGGAAGCACCTGCGACTCGAACGCAGGGCCTACCGCTTAGCCGTGCAAGGTCAAGCGGTGTCCACCTGTCAGCGTTTTTAAAGGACCGGTGAGTAGGGTGTATGGTGACCTCTTGCCACTGGTCTTGGTGCCCGCGTCGAGTTGCGCAGCTGGGCGGCAGGGGGTCAGCATGATTGTGGGTGCGCTCCCGCTGCTGCTGTGGCATGCTCAGTGACCGCTGTGCAGTAGACGATGCCGACGCTGGCGAAAAGGTCCGCCACCCACGCGAGGTGGTTGGCGCCGGCAGTGGTGCCCGCTCTCATGTGTCGCTCGAAACACAGCACCACACCATCACTGACCCACAACAATGCCATGTCCACAACTGTGCACTGGTTTATGCGCATCAAAGTTCTTACCACAAAGGTGACACAGGTGCCACAACCTCACCGCGTGGGGGGGCTGTTACATGAGCGTCGACCAACGCCGCATCTACACTCACGCTTCAGGTGAGCAGTGGCTGCTGTGTGTGGTGGCACCTCCGGGCTTGGGCACGGCCAGCCGGGCGCAGCAAACACGGTGGTCACAACAAGGTGTTGCGCGTGTCGCGTCAGGGCGCGAGCAGATGCAGGGACAGCTATGTGCTGTTCTACCGCATGGAAGTGCCTGCAATGCCCGCGCTGTGAGAATGTCAGCCTCGTCACAGCGCGGACATTGCAGGCACGCGCGTGTGGTAGAATGGCATGTAGCCGTCCGTGCACCCGCTGGCACCCTGACGCGACGCGCGTGACACGCGACCACCATGATTGCCGCGATTGGCTTGCCGTGTGCACACCCACACTCGCCACCACACAAAGCAGCCTGCTCTCCTGAAGCCAGAACCCAGGCGCGGCGTTGGTCAACTTAACAGCCCCGTCACTTGGTGAAGCTGTCGTTCACTTTGTGTGGTTGCACAACCAGACCAGGCACAGTTATGGACATGGTATTATTGCGAGTCAGCGCTGTGGTGGTGTATTGTGTTTCGACCGACGCATTGCCTGACAGCATGGTACCGCTGCCGGCATCAACAACCTTGCGTGAGCGCCAGGCCCTCTCGCCGCCGCCACCATCACCTACCTCAAAGGAGTCGCTCAGTATGCCGCAGCAGCAGCGGGAGCGCACCCCACCGTGACGCCCCCCCCCTGCCATTCAGCTATGCAAGTCGGCCCGGGTTCCGGAGTTGCGGCAAGGCATATCCATACCCAACTCGCTGGACACTGGCAACGCTGACAGGCGGCCGCAGCTGCATGATCAACTTGCACTGCTGAGGAGTAGCCCTGTGTTCGAGTCCAATGAGCCACACTTGCACTTTTTTCTTTTCTTGCAGTATCGGTTCAGGCGGGGCTGTAGGTGCGCCGTCTGCTGGGCATGCTTGGCAGTGCGGCACCTTCATTGCGCGACCCGGCAACTCTGAACCACAGGCGAAAGACTCACCGAAGGGCCACTGCTGGCGCCTGCGCTGCCAGCACAATGCACAGCAGCTGAGTCGCCAGTGACAGGGCTGGTTGCCTCTGACGCCACACCTCGCACTTTCTGCTGCACACACCGGCACTGGGGGCACAGCGGGAACCGGCTACGAGAGGCATGCGCGGCGTCTGCGTGGGCACGCCGACCCACCATGGGATGTACCGCCGCCTGGAGCCCCTACTACACTAATTCCAGGACAGACGCAGATGGATGAACCGCCATTTGGACTCTGGTACCTCACATGGGCACACAGTGTGGCGGGGGCGTGTCAACTGCAAGCGCCTCTTCCCCGCCTGCACCCATATACTTCAGAAGTACCTCTGAGGTGTATGAAGAGTCATCTAGGCGCGATAAGGGAAGGACTCGGCCAAGGGCCACTGCGCCCCTGCACAGTCCCGCTACACGCACGCGCACGCGCACGCGACGCCCACCTGCTCCGCCAGCTCCCGACGCGCCGCCTGCCCCCCCCGCCCCGCCGCCGCCACCGCCGTTGCCACCGCCGCAGCCCGTTCCGCCTCCGCACCCGCCTTCACGCGCGCCAGCTCCGCCCGCGCGCCCCTCTGCGCCTCCCGCGCGGCTGCCTCCCTCTGCTGAGCATCAGCGCGCGCCGCCGCCTCCGCCGCCACCGCCCGCAGCGCCTCTCGCCGCCCGTCCCTCTCCGGCTGAGCGTCCAGCGCCTGTTGGAGCCGCTGGGCGCGCGCATTCGCCTCTGTGGCGCGTGTGTGCTCGTCTGTGGCGCGTGCGCCCGCCTCCTCCGCCGCCGCCTCCGCCGTGGCGGCGCGCTGCTCCACGGCGACGAGGCGGTCGGCGGTCGCCTGCGCTGCGGCGGCGCGTGACCGTGCCTCCCGCTCCGCCGCTTCCGCTTCCGTCACGCGTAGCTGTAGGGCGGCCTCGGAGGCCTCTAGGCCTGCGGCGCGGTCGGTGGCCTGGGCGACCTCCGCCTGCAGCTTGGCGCGCTGCGCAGTGGACGTGGTGGGGTTAGGGGTGGGAGGGGGAGGGGGGGGGGGGATGGGGCGCTGACAGAGAGGGTGCGGCTGCAAGGGCAGCCTCGTGGGCACAGTAGGCGTGCGGCATGGGTGCAGCAGGAGGGGTGGTCGCCACCCAGGAATGGACAAGCATAGGGGCAGGGGCGTCAGCAGCGGTGGCGCTGCCGACATGCTGCCAAACATCACCAGAATGGCTTCAGCGCAACACGGCTCAGAAGTGCCTGCAACCGGTGACCTCGCAACAGGCATCCCGCAGGCACAATGTTGCCACCACCGCCCACAATATGTGTTCGGCGGTACTAGCAGTTTCAGCCATGGCCCTCACCATATCGCCCATGGCCAACCGCATGTTCTCCAGCGCCTCGTTCATGTCGCGCAGGCTCCGCTGCGCCTGCGCCGCGTCCGCCGCGCGCGCGGCCGCAGCGCCCCGCGCCTCCTGCAGCTGCTCGCGCAACTGTGCTGCCGAGCTCTGCTGCGGCTGCCGCTGCTGATTGCTGCCGCCCCTGCTGCTGCCATGCTGCCCAGCCTCCCGCGAACCCCTATGATGCGAACGCTCCCTGGAGCGGCTGCGGCTGCGGCTGCGCCGGGGCCGCGGCTGTCCTCCAGAGCGTGCTTCAGAGGAACGGTATGTGGGTGGGGCTGCAGAACGCTCTGTGGAACGGGCTGCAGAACAGTCTGTGGAACGGGCTGCAGAATGGTCAGAAGGACGGACTGCAGCACGGCCTGCGGAACGTATTGCAAATTGGTCTGTGGAACGGGCTGCAGAATGGGCTGCGGAACGGTCTGAAGACCGGTCATGATGCCTGGAGGAGCCGCCGCCACTTCCATGGTGTGCGCTGGTGGGCGGGGGGGGAGGTGGCACCTTCGATGAGGCAGTCTCCTGTGGCACACAGCGTGTCTGCACTGTGGCAGGGGCGGCAGCAGCAGAAGTGACAAGGCAGCACTAGCAGCAGCAACAGCGGCGAGGGCAGCCGGACATACTTGCGTAGATGAGCGGCTGGAAATATAAAGGGTTAGAGAGCAGACAATGCTCAGGATGCACATGGGTGGGTGGGGTAGACCAGTCCCACAAGCATCAAGGTGCATGTCCATGTATATGACTATGGTGTGAGCACGCATGTGCAGATGCCTGTGGCCGCGTGTGCGCGGCAACCTGCTGAGCATGGCAACAGCTCACCTGCAGCTGGGACACCTGAAGCTCAGCTCTCTTGCGCAGCCGCGACGCCTCCCACAGCTCCCACTTCAGGTCCTCCACCTGTTGCAAGTTCAAAACCACGCATGATAAACCCACATGAGACCTCTATCACCACATCACATGTTTTGTAAATGGCGTGGACACATGAGGTGTAGATGGGTGGCGAGGGCACCCAGCAGGCTCACACAGCCCATGTGACAGAAACCTAGAACGTTGCTTGGTCCAGAAACTGCCGTGGCGAGGCAAAATGCCAGGCGGAAGCCCGTGGAATGGTTTATCCACCTGGTCCGCACCATGTGAAGTAGTCCCTCACCCTACACACACCGGTCGGTTTTCTTTATGTGCATAGGCGTAGACCAGATGCGGCACCTCCAGCCTGCCTCAATGGCGCATTCCGCAAAGCGTTGCGCAGGCACGGTGGGTGCGCAAGGGCCGCTGCAGCCCCGCTTCCGATCACTGCCCTTTCACACTATTGTGTGCCTTGTGCTGGGCACCGTTATATCTGTTCGGCTACTGTTGTAGCGCTGTCAAGCATGCTGCCGTCCCCTGTTGCTACACGACGACACCACAATGATCAGCATAATGTATGATGTTATCACAGCATGTTGCTACAGCACTACCAGTTGCCAAGTACTTCAAGTACTTGTCAGAAGTGCACAAGCAGCTCAGCACCCCCCCCCCCCCCCCCCCCCCCCAAATGTGCGCTCAATCTGCTGTACCAAAAAAACCCTTGCTGCCGCGCCACACAGCTACGTGCACTCACGAAGCCTCACAGCACCCGGCTCGCTCCACCAAGTGGCTCTTGCTGCAGACTCTAGCTCGTGTGCACCGAAGTAGAGGAGGTTCTTGGTACCGTGCATGAAAGCATGTACCATGTGAATGCCGCACCTGCTGCAGCAGCTGCTTGTGCGTCAGATCCCCCCCAGCGGACGCCTCCACAACATGCGCTGCACCGCCAACACTCCCCGCCGCGCCTGCGCCAGCGCCAGTGCCGCCTCCGCCCGCGCCGCCGCCATCATCATCCGACACCGGTATGTACTCGTCATGCCACCGGCGCCGCTTGCGCAAGAGCGGCGCCGCGCCGCCATCACCCGCGCCAAGAGTTCCGCTGAGCTCGCCGCCAGCGCCACCAGTGCTCAGCAGACCGTCTGCGCGCGCACCACCAACAATGGGGATCTCCTGCCCCGGGAGTGGCAGCGGCGGCGGGGCGCTGGAACCATTGTCTGCGTGTGGAGAAGTGTGTGTTGCGGCCGGCGAGTCAGGTGGAAGGGGCGGTGTCGGCGGCAGCGGCGGTGACGGAGGCAGCATGCAGGCTGCCGTTTGCGTGTCGGCTGGTGACGAGGGTACAGCGGGCGGCGGCGGGGGCAGTGGCGGGTGCTGCGCGCTCGGGAGCAGCGTGCAGGGGGGGAGGAGAAGCAGGCCAGTTTGTGTGAAAGAAGAGAAATGGTCGCTAAGCGCGTACTGCCGTGGGTGGAGGTGAGATATCCAGGCCGATGGCCGCGGGGTCATTTGCCCACCCGGTCAGAACCAAGCAGCCCTCACCCTACCTGGTGAGCTGTGTGTCATGTGTAGTGATGGGTCAAGCGTACAAAAGTTGCATTATACGCCGTATAACGTGGTTGAAGTATGTAAATACGGCGTTTACGGTATACAGATGAGCGCGTTTATATGGCAAATGCGCCCTGTGTCGCGTTTTTGGGCGTAGGCATACGTAGATGTACGCCGTCATTAGTGTATCATATAAAATACCGTACGTTATACGGAGTGACCATTCACCAGTCATGAGTGACTCATGACTCACCCATTGCGACTCTCGCCGCAGCCGCGCCGCCCTCTGCTTGGCTAGCACGCCTTCGTGCATCGCATCCACCAATGGCTGCTCGGCCACCACACCCTTCCTGAGAGCCACGGCCTGCGCAGGGCAGGCGGCGGCAGCCATGGTCACACACGGCAACACACGCCATGCATTAGTTGTTTGGCCTTTCCACCCTCCTTAGTACTTGAAAATATCATCACTGCTGCACTTGTAGCAGGAGCTGGAAAAGGATGGACGGACAGTGTGCCCAGCTTCAAGTTCAACCCAGGCACACTCCAGGGCTTGTTGAGTGTCTTTGCGTGGGGGGGGGGGGACATGTCAGTGATGAAGGTACCCATAGGTAGTGATGGGTCTCAGCGTATAACGTACTTTATACGTTATACAAAATACAGCGTATTTCTACGCCCGAAAACGTGATATACGGCGTATTTACCGTATAAATACGCCCATCTGTACACGTCTCTGTACACGTTATACGTTATACGGCATATTTACATACGTTATACGGCGTATAATGCGAAATTATTTATACACTGTGACCCATCACTACCCACAGGGCAAGACGCCTGAGCGTCTTGTGCCACACGGCACTAGTGATGGGTCATAGCGTATAATTTTCGCATTATACGACATATAACGTATGCAAATACGCGGTATAACGTACACAGATGAACTATTCATCCGGCAAATACGCCGTACATCGCGTTTTTGGGCGTAGAAAGAAGCCGTAAAAGTATCAATGTATCAAATACGTTATACGCCGTGACCCATCATCACACGGCACCCACGGGCTAGACACGGTGCCAGGCGCACCGACGTGCGGCAGCTGTGAGCATGCCACAACGGCTTTGACACATTGGGGGGGGGAGGGGGGGGGGCAGTGTCAGGAGCGGGTGAGGCATGGCAGCACAGTGCGAGCATGCCATTGCGGCTACATGCGAGTGGAGCAGGGGGAGGGGGGGCATGGCAACCCCCGAAAAAATTCACTACCATGTGCGGCACGATGACGTGCACCTGTGGGGTAAAAAGTCTAAAAGCAGCAGGTTGCCCCCCGATATGGGCTTCGCGCGGCACTCTGCCACCAACGACCACCCAAAGATAGGTGTGGCGCGCTTTGAGCGGTGTGTGTGTGGGGGGGGGTATTTGTGGTGGGATTTTGCCTGTATATTTGTACATTTATAAAACTAAAAATTTATTTGATTTCAAGTTTTCAAATTGGGGCTTGCAGAAGGCTACATGCGGCGATATGGTTGTGCGTGTGAAAGACGCCTGAGTGGCATACGTGGGCCGCAACGCGCCAAGTAACGGTGGTGTGGCACCGGCGTGACGCAGCACAGAGCCTGCACAGCGTGGCCGGCACTTGGCCAACTGTGAGTGTCAGGGTGGCTGCGGCACTGCCACGTGCATGCTGCTGGTGGCCTGGACGCACTTGACCTGCAGCTGCGCAAGCTTGGTCACTTGCCATGCGCCCCACCACTCACACTGTCGCATTGTTCGCCTAGACAATAAGCACCTCAGAGACCATGCTGGGGCACAGTGCACACAGGCCGCGTTGTGTAACACGTGCAGCTGACACAGCAGCACAGACATCTTATAGCGGCACGTCGGGCGTTCTTTGCAGCATTTTACACCGCTGGTTCTTGCCAGTGCCGCCCTGCGGCTCTGCAAGTGTGCCGCGCAGGCACCCACCCCACACCGAGAAGCGCCGCCACGGGCCCGCCTTCACAGCTGCTGCGTCAGCCTTGCACAACACCGTGCCCGGCATGCAACGGCAAGGGAAACCAACTTGTGTCTTGGGGTTGACATGAGGTTGCGTTTTGTGCGCTCACCACTTCGGCCTGCACGTGCACCGTCAGAAACATGCTGCCGTGCCCCCTCTCCAGTGCCGCCTGCACCCTCTGCACGGCGCTCTCTCCCAGCCACTCGAAGCACTCCTGCCTCGCCACAGCGTGCGGCAGAAGCGTCATGCGACGTGAGGCGGTTCCGGTGCAAGAGCGTGGTGGCATGGCGTCAGAGCTTGGTACGACGCTCGGCGAGTCAGCGCAGTGGCGGCGTTTGCAGGCGGGGCAACAGCACCGCAGTGCATGAGAGGGGCTGTGTGGCATAAGCGGCGACATGCAGGGGCGCCGGGGGGGTGGGCGGCGGAAGAGTTGGCGCTGCCCGTCGCGCACACAGGTGACCAGGAATTGAGGGAGGAATTCGGCATGCAGCTGGCATGACGCACTGGTGAGTGGACCGGCGGCATGCACAGGCTCAGCTGGCAGAGGGAATGCTTACTGGCACGCTGACATATGGACACATGTGCTGCAGCGTCCACCACGAGCAGGCACAAGACAGAAGCCTGTTTCCTGGTCTTGTGCGCCTGCATCTGATTAGTAGGCACAAGCGTCACCAGCAGCGCGGTGACGTCGTGCCCGCCTCTCAGCTGCTGGCGCTGGAAAGGGGACATCAGTGTGCTCAGCAGCAAGTCACGGGGGCGCGTACCTTGAGCAGCTCGACGCTGATCACGTGGACTTGCCCCTCCGCTCCCCCCTCCACTTTCCCCTCCGCTTCTGTCAACCACGCAGTCCCTGCGCTGATATGGCCGCCATCGATCGCAGGTTTTCCGGCCACGGCCAGCACCACGAGGTCTGATGGGAGGAAGTGGCAGCGGGGGCGGTGCAGCAATGCTCAGGCCGGTGGGAGCAGCAGCAAGGAGCTGGCGTGCCGTTGACGCTGGGTGCGTTTGCTGGTGCCTGCGCGGGACGATGGGTGGCTCCGACACGCATTGACCAGCACCAGGTTCGCCCTCTGGTGCAGGGGCCGGTGCTGCAAGCAGCTGCGGTATCTAGTGTCAAAAACACGCTTCTTCAGTTCAGGCTGCCCATGCTGTGAAGGAGCCAGCCCGCCTCAACTACAAAAGCATACACAGCCGACACACATGGTTCGGTACGGGTGCGCACCTCGGAGTGTGCGGGCCACAGTGTAAACATCGGCGTCAGAGCCATGGTACGGCCAGGGCTGCAGGGCCTCCATGGCACTGGCTGTCGTTGCTGCGCCTTGGCTCTCGTGCTTGAGGTCCGCCTTCTCACAGTGCTGGCCCAGCAGCACCGTGCGCTGATAGGGGAGCAGCGATCGAGACGACACGGGAGATAATGCTTCCCTGCCTGCCAGACGAGCTGGCGCGCACAACCAGGCTGGCCGGGTGGCAGGCTAGCAAGCGGCAGGCTTCGATCGCTCGAGGTCTCCTCGTCTGTTCAACTCTGTTGGTCATTCGCGCCCAGTCGGCGCAGGTTCAACTATTTCGCCCTGTTCATGAGCAGGAACATTTTCTTTTTTTACTCGGCAGTGCATGCACACACACCTCGACGGCCTGGCGCCGTGAGATGGCTACCAAGCGCGTAGCAGGTGGCACGCCTCTTCATGAACCAGCCATCAGATCCTCCCGCCTTTTCGGCCAGCGAGTGACGCCATGGCCATAAACCTTGGTTGCGGACGTTGAGCTTCCTGGCCAGCACGGTGCGGGGGGTGCGGCCATACATACATTCACAAGGGGGTTAGGAAATCCGCTGCGATAACACCAGCAGCGGCACCAGCAGCGTGAGCCAACGCATCTGCAGTGTCAACTGCCCATGCTGCTGACATCGCGGGTTCAGCGCTTGATATTGTTGCAGTCCCTGCTGCTGTTCCCTACATGTACACACGAAGCGACACCAGAAGCAGCGGCAGTGGAGCTCTCCGTAACCGTCTCACCTTACGCAACCGCAGATGAGAACCACGTTGCCGCAGTCACAGCCAACATCACCCGTAATGCACACGGCCGGGCACTCCCGGACATGGACCTCTGCATAGGCGTCAACGGCACCCTGTCCCAGTGCCTACCCTACACCCCTTCCCTAGACGCCGTCACCATAGGGCTGGGTGCAGAGGGAACCGCATGGGTGACAGCCCACCTGCTCACCTCCCTCCGCCACCTCGTAGCGAGCGCCCCCCCCGCGGCCGTAACCATCCTGCCCGCCCACGCCGGGGCTCCCCCACCACCCGCACAGCCGCCGCTTAGCTCGCCGCCGCGGCTGACCGCCGTCCTGCCGCTGGCGCTCGCGGACGCGGAACGTTCCACGACCCTTCTTGATTCACTGTGTGCGGGGGGGCTCCTGGCGGCGCTGGAGGCGCTGTACGTGATCACGCCCGATGCGCACACGCAGCCGGTGGCAACACGGCTGCAGCGCTGGCTCAGCAGTGCCGCCGCCGCTGCCTGCGCCCGCTCCGCCCACATCACCGTGGTCCCTGAATCTTCGCTCTTCCCCGCCGCCGCTGCCGGCAACGGCGGCGGCGGCACCGACAGTGCGGCCGCCAGCGAAGGCGGTGGTGGCACTAGCAGCAGTGGCGACGCAAAAACACTGAGCGGTGGCGGAGCAGCGCATGCCAGCAGTGGAGCGGCGAGCAGTGGCGGCGGCGGCGGTGGCGTGCCGGTTGGGGCGCGCGGGTACGCGGTGCAGATGCTGGTGAAGCTGCTCGCGTCCCAGCTCGTGTCCACCGACTACTACCTGACGCTGGACGCGGACGTCATCCTCACGCACGCCGGCGGCGCCGCAGCCATCCTCGAGGCCCTGCTGCCACCACCGCCACCATCACCAGCGCCCGCCGCCGCTGCCGCCGCCGCCGCGCAGCGCCGCCGCGGCCTGTACACAAACGAACCGCGCGCAGTGCACGCGGCGTGGTGGGAGGCCTCCCGCCAGGTGCTGCAGCTCCCCGCGGCGGGCGAAACCGCCGAAACTGCCGCGCGCGGCGGTGATTTCGGCGAAACTGTCGCGCGCGGCGGCGGCGGCGGTTTCGGCGTAACCCCCGCGGTCCTGTCGACCGCGGGGGCGCGGCTCACCCTTGGGCGGCTGGCCGCCCTGTACGGCGCCAGCACGTACCCGGCGGCACTGCTGG
>JAULBY010056016.1:0-11108 GCA_032358315.1 Ophiocytium majus
GGGGGGGCAAACGGGGGGCCCCATGGCACGGTACCTGAGGCGGCAGTTTGAGGAGTTGCTGGTGATTGAGTGCGGGGGGGCGTCCAAGAAGGCGCCGCAGAGCTGGGTGGACGACCTGCCCAACATCAGGATCAAGTGGTGACACTCCGCCAGGCGTACTTCAACTTCTGCAACAACTTCAAGTTGGTGCATCCTGCCCCGCCCCCCCTCTCGGCCCGCAATGCGCGCCTGCACTGGCAGCGGTGGACGGCGGCAGAGGCGGCAGCAACGGCACCACTCGTGGTAGCAACGGCAGTGTCCGCAGCATGCCTTAGTGGTGCCCAGCAGTGGTGGCACGTGGGCAGCGGGCGGCGCCAGTTCTGAATAGGTACCGTACCGCGACAGTGTGAGGCACCACTGTGGCCGGTGGTGAGCCACAGTTTCACACATGGTGCGCAGCATGGCGGCTGCCGATAGTCTGCGGCCCCCCTGCCACTTGCCACCGGCGCCGTACCTGCGCCATGCTGATGGATTAACCACCGCCGGCGCAGCCGCTGGTGGCGCAGTGACGCAGGGGGGGATTTTGGCGGTGCTGCGGCCGACGAGGCTGGTTGCGCCCATGGCAGCTCCGCCCGCCGCTGCTGGTGGAACAGAGGCTGCTCAGCAGCAGCAGCTGTGCTCAGCAAAACCCGTGCGGCGGTCTCCAGGTGCTGGTACAAGAGCAGCTGGCCCTGCTGAGCGTGCCGGTTGAGAGTGGGGCAATGTTTTGCTGGCATGCTGGCATGGGCATGCACAATTTTCTGCTTCAACAGCAGAGCTGTGTTTTACCAGGGCTGCTTTACAGCCGCGTGTGCTCTTTGTGAGTTTGTCACGCTGAGCTCACAAAGCTGGGCCTTTGACGGGCGCAGCGCACACCATGAGGGCGGCAGCGTAGCACGCAGGGAGTGCTGTACAGGCCTGTATTCCAGTAGGACCTACAAAGAGCACTCATGTCCGTAACAACATACTTTATTTGCCCTTGATATCAGCGCTCAGCGTTTTGCTCCCTCTGCCACAGCTGACAGCATCCGCGCAGGGCACACATACTCATGCTGCGCTGCACCTTCTGACATGCAGCCATACAGAATGGCATATATATGTAGACATACATGCATGTATCAATGGCATACATTGGCATGACTCCACAACTTCAATAACTCCTTCCCTCCTTCCATAACCACACCAACGGAAAAAAGCCTGGGCGGCAAATCGATCCCACAGCTGCAGGCCCTATGGATCTGCCGCTGCCGGCGCCGCTGCTGCGGCGTGCACGTGCTGCTGGTGTGCCCGAAAACTCACAGGCAGTCCGTGGTGTGAGGAAACAGCGGCACCGGCGGCAGCAGGCGCAGGAGTGGCAAGATGCACGACAACCGCCACCACAACCTCCTCCCATGGCCTTAGAATGCACTTCCGCGGTGCTGCAGGCTGCCGCGACTCTGGTGGTGGCAGCTGATGTGATCTGTCCCCAGCAGGTGGTGATTGCCCTTCCCGCTGGCGTCGCAGCCACCGTCAACGTCACAGCCCCGGCCACAGTGAGCGGCATCCGCTTTTGCGTCGACGGTGGAGCCTTGACAGTGGTAGGGGAACCAATAACTTTCGCCAACAACGCACTGTCACCCGTGACGGTGACCCAGGACGCAGCAACTGCATCTGCCAGCGCTTCATGTGCAGCCGAGGGCAGCGCGGTATCCAACAGGGGCGGGCAGGCAACCTTTCTGGGTGACACCTCGTTTGTACGGAACGCCAACAGCGCGCTCAGCAACCAGCGTGGCGCCGTCACCTTCTGCGGCGCGGCGGCCTTCGCCAGCAACACGGGGGGCAGCGCCTTCTACAACGCCAACGGCACCGCCCTCTTCACGAGCGCAGCAGCCTTCAACACCAACTCCGGCACGCGCGGTGCGGGCCTCAGCGCAGCAGGGGTACTCTCCCACGTCAACTTCTTGGTGGCAGCCTCCTTCGTCGGCAATTCCGCGACGGCGGGGGGGGGGGGCATGCGAGTGTCCGAAGGTGCCTCCGTGACGTTCGGCACCGTCGCGAGCTTCGCGCACAACGCCGCGCAGACCGGTGGGGGCCTCCTCACAGAGTCCGGGACCGTCACCTTCAGGTGACTTGTGCAGCCTGATAATGGCCGCGCCGCTGCTCTGTGCCCCACCGCCGCGCTGTTGGCCGCACCGCGCATTGCGCAGCCTGCGCGGATACGTTTGCCGCAGGCTGCAGATGAAATGCAATCTCACTAGCACACGCATGATGATGGTACCCCCCCCCCCTTGACTCGCTGCTTATTCGTGCATGAACGCTCAGGGGCCCCTCCGTCTTCGCCGGCAACACGGCCGGCGGCGCCAACTCCCAGCGGTCCCTGCAGCAGCAGCAGGGCAGCGGCTGCGGCGGCGCCGTGGCGCTGCGCCCCATGTCCGCCGTCACCTTCCTCGCCAGCGCCGCCTTCACCGGCAACAGCGCGGCCGCCGACGGCGGCGCCGTGCACTGCGACGGCGCGCTCGTCTTTGCGTCCAACGCCTCCTTTGTGCTGAGCACGGCCGGCCGCGACGGCGGCGCGTTCGCGGTCCCCGGGGGGAGCGTCAACTTTGGGGGGGCGGCCGCCTTCAGCGACAGCCTCTCTCGCAACAGCGGCGGGGCGCTGGCGACAGGCGGCGGGGGCGGCGGCGGCGGCGGGCGGCCTGTGACGGTCGCGTTTCACAGCGGCGCGGCGTTCCTGAATAGCACGGTGAGTGGAATACGGGCATGCACCTGTGTACTCTGTACTTGAGACTTGGAAGTACACGTGCAGAGTAGTTTGAGTGTGCATGTGTCACTCATGCATGTGCAGGTCATACATACCTCAGGTACATGGCAGTTCATTACACATGTCTGTACATACATGCACATACTTCCAGGTACTACTAGTACTTCTAGAAGTAGTAGTTGGCTTCTGAAGCTCGAGTTACCCATAGCATATGCCATTCATGGTCAACTGCCCCCCCCCCCCCCCCCCCCCCCCCCCCCCCCCCCCCCCCCCCCACCCCCCCCCCCCCCCCCCCCCCCCCTTCTCCCAACCCCAGGCAAATGCGGGCGTCGGCGACGCCATTTTCGCGACCGGCGGGGCGGTCACCTTTGCGGTGGCGCCCACATTCGACGGCATCGCGGCCCCCGAAATAGGCGACATTGTGATTGGCGCGGGGGGGGCGGTGGCGCTGCCGCCGCAGCGGGCGCGGCTGCTGCTGAGCACGGAGCGGCAGGCGGCTGCTGCTGAGCACGAAGCGGCAATTACAGCGGTCACAGCGGCGGCGGTCGCGCACAGACACTTGGAGCTGGCGCAGTGGGGCGCGGCGGCGTGCGCGCTGGGGGCGGTGCTGGTGGCGGCGGGGCTGCGCGGGTGGAGCAGGCGCGGTAAGCCGTCTGCTCAGCAGCAGCAGTGCATGTGTTGACGGTGTGGGGCGAGCGGTATGTGTGTGTGGGGGGGGTAGGGAGTGGCTTAGCAGCCGCAGAAGGGGCCTTTGCCGATGGTGTGTTGCTGGCAGCATAGCAGCAGCGGCAGTCGCCGCGCTTTTGGCAGGGCGGCGTGTGTGACTTGTTGTCAGTGCTGCTGGGTCCCTTTGGTGACAAATACCAGAGCGCTGCTGGCGCCTCTAGATGGAACGGCTTGCGTGCAACACAGTCTGCACTGGCCCACGGGAGAGTGAGTGGTGCGGTGGGCGCAACCAATACAGCCGATTTTGTGCTTCCGTCATGGTGGTGAAGGTGGCCGTGTCACTGATGTGCGTTTGTGGTGCATGTAGTATGTGCAAACGCCAACCACAGCGGTTACGCCTGCCTTTGGCCATCCCGTTGCAGTGACCATCACAATGCAGCGCACACAAAGTGTACGCAGGTCTGTGACTTCACCAGGGCTGAGCACTGCCACAAGCGAACACGCGGGCAGCCCACACTGCAGTGTCACCAATTGCAACACCAGATCCTGCTTGGGAGAGGCTGGGTTGCCAATGCACAACCATCACTGCCTGCTCGTCCGTCAGACCACAATTTTCCAAGCCCAATATCCCACTTGGTCCCATATTCACATTATTAGAAAAACAAACCAAAGTTCAGCACGTTTATTTCCTGTTCTTTTGCACGCACCGCCATTGTAGGTCAGGCCGGACCCTAGCTGCGCCGCGCTGCTGGCGGCACCATTAATGTCAAGTGCAGCTGCTGTTCTGCTGCGGTGCTGGCTGTGCTGTGCCACTGTGACAAGCTGCTGCTGCACAGCCTTGGCGCCACGGAGGCGCCCGCGCTGGCAGTTGCAGGGGTACGCATGGTTGGCAAACGAGATGGTAGCAGCTGCGCCAGGGTCAGCAATACGGCACCATGCTCAGCAGACCAGCAGTCACAGTGGCACAGCCGGTACAATGATGCTCAGCGGTGCTTGCAGCAGTGCTTGGCACCGGTGCTGGCATCACTGGCAGATGCGGCACGGCACCAGTGTTGCATTGCAGCAGCTGGTTTGGTCGGCAGTAGCACAGCAGCTATACCAGCAATGGCGGCAATAGTGGTTCTAACCAGCCCAGCTCGCCTGATAACAAGGTGGGTTCTGTTTGCAGTCATTTTACGGGGGTGGGTTTTGGTTTGAGCCTGTTCTTTAAAAGTGGTTGTGGCGGGCGACACTAGATTTATAATGCCAGGAACGCAAAGCAGCTTTCAGTAGCATACTGCATCAGCTGTCGCAACTGCCAGTGTGGGACGGCTTGCCTTCCACTGAATCAGCAAAGCTGCCAGTGCCCTGGCCATGTGCAAGTTACAGCCCACCATTGCCCATGCACATGTGTGGCCTACAGAGGAGGAAAGGTACACAATCCGCCAGCCAGTGCAGGCCCCCCATCAGCAAGGGCAACAGTGACGGCCACCGCCGCCGGAGCAAGACACGCACAACAAAAACGGGCACAGCCAAGCAGCGGCAGCAGCAGCAGGCAACACACACACACACACAAACACAGTGCGCTTCCCAGTCCTGCTGTACAAAAACCTAGTCTCATTCTACAGACCAGCTGCAGAAGAGCGGTGGGCTGTGGGGCTGCGCCGCCGCTACCGCTTGGGCGCGTGCACGCGCGCGCACAGCTCATAGTTGTCGCAGAGCTTGTGGTGCAGCTTGGGCTTGCCGCACTCCACGCACGTGCTATAGTGGACAATGCGCTTCGGGGCGCGGTGGTACCCGCGCTTCCGCTTCCTGCTGCGGCTCACCTGCGGCGGCACAGTTGAAGTTTGCGCGGCACAGTTGAAGTTTGCACGTGTGTGTAAGTTCAAGTTCCAGTGCTCTTCAGGACCGTGAGGCACAGGCGCTACCGCTTTAGGGGGGGGGGGGGGGGGGGGGGGCAGTTGCAGTTCTCGGCACAGGATGTTTAAGTTGCTTGCAGCTTTTGAGGTTGCGATTTGCTTTGGATGTGTGGGGGCTGTAGGCGCCTTACACTACCTGCTGCGGCTCACCTGCGGCGGCACAGTTGAAGTTTTATATTAGTCATAGAAACATGAGGGCGCGTGCGCACCGCTATAAACTACTGGGTAATTAGTTGGGCGGGTAGGGCGCGCTCAGCAACGAGACGTGCTTGTTCGCGTCGACGGCGGGCGCAGCGCCAGGTGCCGCCGCCGGTATGGTGGACGGCCAGTCCTCAATGTCCAATTCCGATATGCTGCGCTTCAACTGCGCCTGACGCAGTTGAAGTTGGTGCGCGTGTGTAAGTTCAAGTTTGAGGATTATGTGGGTCGCAGTTGAAGTGCTCTTCAGGCGCGTGCGGGACAGGCGCTACTGCTTTAGGAACCGGGGGGGCAGTTGCAATTCTTGGCACAGGGTGTTGAAGTTGCTTGCAGCTTTGAGGTCGCGCTTCGCTTTGGATATGCGGGGGCTGCAGGCGCCTTACACTCGTTGCCGCGGCGCAGCTACAAAAAGCTAAGTTGAAGTGGTGATGTGCTGGCGCCGCCTGCCGCGTCTGGCTACTTGACGCAGGCCCCAGAGGAACAGTGTAGAGATTCACCAGGGTTACATGTCTTCCAACCAACCACAGGCTGTTTCTTTTTCATCTCTCCATACCAGCTTCCAGTACAAATTTGCACTACCATGACAACGACCAGCGTATTTGAGAACGGCCATCCTTAATGCGGTGCCTACCATGGTGCCAGCAGTGGCAGGTACAGCTGTCAGCGCTTTCGTGAGTGGCTGCTGGTGACGGTTGGAGGGGTTCAAAGTGGCAGACCTATGACTATGTACTGCTGGGGTGTGCCGAAAATCTGTACCAGCATGTACACAAGCTCATGACGCCTCCTCAGAGTGCTCGAGGCTGGGCAACCAGACAGCATTTTCTACCCATGACAGCATGGCGCGCTGTAGCGGCACACACGCACGGAAATGCCTACACTGCATACATGAAGCAGCTCCAGCGGTGTGGGCTCAGCACCGCCAAGCGCAGCAGCGCCGCATGCAGCCGGCAGCACAGGGTTGGAAAGGGAGTGCAGGCGGCAGCTGGGGTCTGGGCGCGCCCCGCACCAGAATGCACTTAGGAATGTGTCACCTACATAGGCTGTGGCTTTGGTGGCAGCTGTAGGCAGGCGCGGCATGGTCGCAAAGTGGGGGCACGGATAACCTCTGCTGAAGATTATTTGTGGTCTACTGGTGAGTATGAGCTTCAGCACTCTCGCACTCGCTCACACAGGGCTGGGTGGAAGAAGAACTGCTACCACAGGTCAGGTGTGAATACACCCCTCAGCCATATTAGCTGCAGCAGGAGCATCGCGCCCCTGCCCCTCGCAGCACATCATGGTTCGCACTCCCTGGTCAACACGTTTTCGAAACTAATACACAGTGCTATGGATTGCGGATGCCATTAGGGAATTGCTGCATCATGTGCTGAGCATGCTGCCGCACACGCACCATCGCCTCACCTTAGTCTTGGGTACTGCAAACCACAGTGGCCCGAACAAGCTGTCCAGAAAAGAGCCACTCTCCTCTGCTTCTTCCTCCTGCTCCTGCCGCTGCGGCATCGGCCCCGCCCCTAGTCCCGCCAGCGCTAGCCCCAGATGCTGGCCTGGCTCCCGCATAGCCCCTCGTCGCAGGGCATCCACAGTTTCCCTGAGCTGTGCCTGCAAGCCTGCGACGCCAGCTGCCACACCGCAGTTGGCCGCCCTGGCGGCGGACACCGCCCGTGCCATGCCCCTTACCACCGATAGCGCCAGCATAGCCGCTGCTGCCGCTTTGCTGTCGCTCCTGCCCTTTTCTGCTCTGCCGCTGCTGCTGCTCCTGCCGCAATCAGCAGCGGCGGCCAGGTTGCAACACGCTGATACTCTTTGCGCCTGGGCTGGCGGTTGTGCGGGCCCAGGCGGCAGCGCTGCTGGCGCCTCCCTTGTGATGCCAACACGATACCACGCACTCGCCACGCAGCCGGCGCCGCGGCTAGCAGCTGCTGCAGCGGCTCGCGGGGCTCGAGTGACTCCTGTCGACTGTGTGTGTGTAGTCGACTGTGCACCAAACGTCCCTTGACGCCGTCCGACGTCGGCCACGTCCCTGACGTTGGCCGCGTCCGCACGTGTGCACAGCGCAGCAAATGGCAGGAGCTATAATAATGGTAATGGAGTCCGCAGGCAGCGGCTGTCAGCGTCGGCGGTGTGGGACCAGCTCCAGCCGCTGTGACATGCAGGTGAGAAACCGGTTGACCAACAGATGTCGCCCACTGGTACCGGGCGCATGAGGCACAGTCTTCCTTCAAGTGACCGGCAAGCAGTGAACGGAACGCACCGCGCTGGCGTACCTTCCAGCTGGCGTGCCACCATGGCGCCGGTGCTGTTGCCAGCAATTGCTCTCAAACGGTCCGCCAGCAGCACCAGCAACATACTGAGAGAAGCACAGGGCCGGGAGCAACAGGCATTCTGTTTTTTTCTAGCATTACAGTGAGGCGCCAAGCCACTCCAGCACCAACAGCAGCAGCTGCACGGCGAGGACGAACCTGCGGGCGGTGGCGGAGTCGCCCGCTATGCGGTGCCACATGCACCACGGTGCTGCCTTTCGTTTGCGCTGGACACTTCCGCACACTTTGGGCATTCTCCAGCGTGGAACTGACATGGGTGGTGATGGATGCAATGCTTCAAAATTTCTTGCCTTGCTGGCTTTGGCATCTTTTTTTGCTGTTGGGTGGCATAGTGTATACTTTCTTATTTTCTTATTGCAAGATTGCATCTCTTGACGGTTCATACAATAAGCTACATGTACCATGCGTTACGATTGCGGTGCAAGTCAGTAGAAAGTAAGTACGAGTCTGGCAACTGCACTACCCACATATGCCTTGAGTCATCTCACGACTGGGGCCTGGCGCTATGCTTCGCCGCCAAAATAGTATCTAATGATCATTTGATGCCCCCCCACCCACCCACCCGCCCGTCCCACGCCTGTCAGGTCAAGGCTCCCGGCTCGTGTGCGACGGCATGGCCCGACCTTGCGACAGGCGTCTGCGATCATCATGGAGGAACAATGGGGGCGCAGCAGGCGGCCGTGAGCGAGAAGTGAGTGCCAGCAGGAGTAGCAGCTTGCGCCCGGCCCTGCGACAACAAGCTGACGCATGCCTAGGCACGTCTGCGGCCGGAGGCATCCAACGCCCCAGCGGCTGCCGCCCCAGCACATGGTGGTCATTTTCAAGCTCGACCCCACACTGGGTGTGCCCTGCATGCCCGCGACCGACCGGGTGCGCCGGTGATGACGAACCGATCCAACTGCTGGCTGGCGTTGCGGACGCGTGGCTGCCACCCATTGGCAAAGCCTTCCGCATATGGATTGGTGCGTTGTCGCTGGCGCGCCCGGTCCGTGGCGCGCGTGCGGTGCCCGCCCACTGCGGGTCGAGCTTGAACACGTTCACCACGCTCTGGAGGCGGCGGCCGCTGCTGGGAGGATGCCTCCCGCCGCCGCCTACCTTGGCATGCCTCCACATGTTGTCGCCGCGCCGGGCGCGCCTGCGCTGCTGCTGCTGCTGGCATCCACTTCGATGCTCGGTCAGGGCTGCCTGTTGCGCCCCCACCGCTCCTCCATTGCCGAGGCCTGCCGCAACGTCGCGCCATGCGCGCTCCCCTTGCAAGTCACCGACCTGGGCTGTGCTGGCGCAGCACAGTAGTTTTTTCTTTTTGTACATCCTTCCGTGGCTGAGGCGAGCAGAAGTGGTGGCGGTCGCCGCTGCCGAAGCTCCCCTCCCCCAGGGGCAATCCCGCCAGCAGAGCCGGCATGGCACGGGCAATGGCGCTGCTCCGTATAATGGCACGCAAGTACCCACGGGCCCTCAGCAGAAGCACCTGGCTCAGAAGTACTGTGCAGCTCACATACTTCGAAAAATGTATATGTGGCAGTATTTGTGCATCGCTGGGTGGCGTGGCCGTCGTCTTTGGTGCAAAATACTGATAGTGCTGCACGGTGGTATACTGAATATTGTGTGCCTGTCAGTTGGTTCACGGACGCAAGCTATGTTCCCAGGATGAAGAGGGACATGAGAAGTGCGGTCAATTCAAGTTGTGATACAGGGCTGCGTGTGTGATCGGGCATGCTGGGTGGCAGGCTAGCAGCTGCGGGGGTGCCGGTGCACGTGTGGAACACGGTATCACTCTTTTCATAGCACCCGCCGCTCTCGCTCTCACGGTCTCACAGCCCAGCGACCAGCCTGTTGTGGTGCCACGTGCAAGACGCACTACTGCCCCGCCCACTCACTGTACTCGCACTGTATGAAAACTCATCTAGGAGCGACATACAGCACATGTGTAGCAGCTGATGGTGTTACTGTGAAGCGGGTGCACATGCAACCTGCAGGTACCTGCGCACAAGGACTGCAGGTGTGTTGTACTGGTGGACCGAAGGTGAGGATCCCACCCGTCAGCGGGATGCAGCATACTATTTCTGGCATGACCGCGAGCATGAGGCAAAAAGGTTCATCAGCGATTGAGGGACCCGCTGCAACCACATCCGGCATGAGCTGTTTGGCGCCAACAGGGATCGCGCTAGTGCTCCCCCCCACCCCCACGCCTGAGCCGCCTTAAGGGCCACAGCAGTCATCGCACAGGCTGCGCCATGTTTCAGTTGCCTTGATAGCCAAAACTAGGGCAGCCTGTGCAATTACTGCTGTGCGATTTTAAAAGCGACTCAGGCGTGGTAGGGGTGGGAAGAGCGTTGTCGCCGAACAGCTCAGGATCATGCCGGAAGCGTTTGCAGTGCTGCTCAGATTGCGCCATCTATGTTGATGAAGCTTTTCACCTCCAGCTCGCTGTCGTGCCAGACGTACTAGGCTGCTTTTCCCTCCCAGGTGTAAGCCTCACCTTCGGCCCACCAGTACACCTGTTGACACACCCGCAGCCCTTGTGTGCAGGTCGCCACCGATCGTCAGCGAAACCGTCACTGCACATGTACAGGTGAGTGGGCAGGGCGGTGCCACGTCTTGTGGCGCCATGCTTAGGCTGTATGCTGGGCTGTGGCAGCGGAGGCAGTTCATGCATGAGGTAGAGAGTCCAGACCGCGGTATATCCTATGGCGGGCCGGCCTGCCCACTCGGACGCCCCAGGCGCTCGCCTCTCAAGCACCCACTGGCAGTCAAACATGTGTCGTTGACGTTGTTTAGTGGCCTCTGGAGCAACTCTCTGTGTGCGTAAATTCGAATTTATTCATCATACATGGTTTTTCATAACACATGACAGCGTTCATGTTGCAGCAGTAAAACGCATGCAGGTTAACCGCTGCAGCTAGCATGTACGCACACACGTACGTACGTAGTATATACTTCTGAAGTACTACTTCAAGTACCATACGTGTACATGCTAGTAGTATGTACATGTACGGCGATAGCACACGTGCACAGTTCCTCCAACAAACATGCCATATGGATGATGCAATGAAATCTGCTTCACCCCCAGCACGCACGCAATTGTGGCTCAAACCGAAGCTGAACGCAGGTCATCGCAATCACAAGTAATAACAATAGCACATGTACTACCGTGTATACACTACTTGTAACATGTACTTCAAGAAGTACACAGCAGTGAGGACAACAGGGGCAGCAGCGGGGCCAAGGGGAAGGCGAAGCGGGTGCGTCTGGTCGGCGGGCGGCAGC
>JAULBY010056038.1:0-11106 GCA_032358315.1 Ophiocytium majus
GGCGAAGGGGGTGCAGCGTGAGGGGGGAAGGAAGGTGGGAGGGGGAAGGGGGGACGAAGTACTTAAGTCCCACAACTTAGTGCACACACAACTTCAACTATGAGGGCACACGCACGAGTCCAAGATGTTGAAGTTGTACAATACAAGCAGTGCTCAGCAGCAGCAGCCAGGTGCCACCCACCATGTCCATGCCGCAGTCCCACACTTCAAACTTCAGTGCACACACAACTTCAACTATGACGGCACGCGCGCGAGTCTAACATGTTGAAATTGCGCATACAAGCAGTGCTCAGCAGCAGCAGCCACGTGTCACCCACCATGACACCATTCCGTGCCGCAGTCCCACACTTCAACCTCAATGCGCACACAACTTAAACTATGGGCACCCTTTTTATGGGCACTATAGCTATGGGCACCCGCACAGGTCCAACATGTTGAAGTTGCACATAGCTGTGCTCAGCAGGCGCCACGCGGCACCCATGTCCATGCCACAGTCCCACACTTCAACTTCAACTTCCGTGCGCACGCAACTTCAAGTATGATGACACCCGCACAAGTCCAACATGCTGACGTTGCACATACTACCGGCGCTTGTAGGTGCGGGGGCTGTCTCAGTTGACCACGTGGGCAGAGCACCCCATCGTTTCCGCCAGGCATTTTCGCCCCTGACGCAGCAGTATTGGGCTGAGCAACCTTTTAGGTGTATTTCAAATACAAGCAGTGCTCAGCAGCAGCCGCGCACCACCCACCATGCCCGTGCCGCAGTCCCACACCTCAACATCAGTGCGCACACAACTTCAACTATGAGCGCACGCACACGAGTCCAACATGATGAAGTTGCATACTTCTAGTATATAGCTGTGCTCAGCAGCCACCCACCATGTCCATGCCGCAGTCCCACATGCCGCCCATGATGCGGTGCCGCAGGAAGTCAACCATGGGCTCCACGCACGTGCGAAGTTCAACTTGAGTTGTTGAAGTTGAGCACTGCGCGACCTGCGCGCACCCCGGCATAGGCGGCACGCGCATGCCGCAGTAGGCGGGTGTGCGCTGCACGTGCGCACTGGGGGACATGTTATACCGCCACGTGGTGGTGCCATATGGGTTCTGGTACAGGGGGCGGGCGACCTGGGTGTGCTCAGCAGTTGGCAGCAGCGGCGGGCGGGGGGGGGCGGAGGCGCTCAGCGGCAGGCAGAAAATCGGTGAGACTCTTGAAAAGCCAAAAGAAATTGTCGAATACCTCCAAGTATACAGCTGAAATGCTCGAGAATCCTGACAAAACTACTCATAAGTGCACTCTTGCTCAGCACCGGCACATGCCAGTCATGCTCAGCAGCAGCAGCAGCAGTGGGGGGGATGGCGGCGGCGGTGCTCAGTGGCAGGGCAGCAGCGGTTGCAAGCGCAGCGTGCTCAGCAGCAGCGGCGCCCGTGCAGCAGCGGTGCTCAGCAGTAGCGGCGCCCGTGCAGCAGCGGTGCTCAGCAGGAGCGGCGCCCGTGCAGCAGCGGCGCCCGTGCAGCAGCGGTGCTCAGCAGCATGAAGTAAATGGTCACATTTCTTTTGCAGCCGCACGCAGCAGCAGTTCGGATTGCGGACACCCACTGCGAACACTCAACGCGTTCCTAGAGAGCACATGCGAACACGAACCCAAACATTTACAAAATCTGACCTCGCACATGAAATCTATTCACACGGCAGGAACGCTACAGCAAAAACAAGCATACCTCACGTACACCGTGGTACTTATGAAGTACACGGTGTATTTAACTCATCCCTCCATCTCCTACAGTGGCTTTTCATGTACTACTGTAGCACAGTGCACTTCAGAAAGAGGAAAAGTACTTCAGAAGTACTTCTGAAGTACATAATGAATATCCTTCTGATGAAGTACTTCACAAGTACCGGTACATGATAAATATCTAGCTCACCTGGCCAAAGGTTTCCACCATCCACTGCAGGTCCGCGCTGCGCGCGAGCTTGGCCCCACGGAAGGGCCCCAGCAGCTCGTGCGTGAGCGGGTCCCCATCGGCGGGCCCAAAGTAGTCATCGCTGAAGATGTCAGACTCCCACCACCTCTCGCCGTAGGTGACGTTGTCATAGCCCAGGTCCCAGTAGGGGGAGGCCACGGACAAGTCCATGGTCTGGAGGGAGCGGTCCAGCTCCAGGGTGAACGCGGCGTGCCTGCTCAGCAGCAGAAGCGAGGGGGGAGGTTACATATTTCAAGTATAGTGTGGTGAAGTCGCGGCCACGTGGATGCCTACATGTGGTTCAGAAGATGGTTGCAGTGATCTGCTACATAATTTTCTGATACTATATATATACTGCTGGGCCAGCCACCATGCAAGAGCACCAGACATTACGCACACACGCGTGCACCTGTGTTTTTATTTATCTGAACATGAGTCATATACTTCGAAGTATGCCGTACATGCGCTCGGTATGCGGTGTAAATGGCTTGCCCGTACTTCAAAAGGTATATATGCACGCGTGCGTGCTCAGCGCAATGCCTGCACGGTCATCACCCACCACCATTCTGGTCCACATGGCCAGAAAAGTCACGTGCATGCATGAGGATCTGCCAACATAAGCCTCCCATACAGCATTGCTAGATGCTCTAGCAGCAGCTGCGTCGCGGGCCACAATTGATGACACACCTGGGAGCTCACCTAACTGTGCGGTGCGCCGCCTGACATCACCGCTCCTGCCTGCCCCACCCAGCCAGTAAACACCATCTTGTGCGCGCAGCTGCCCTGCTGACGCCGAAAGTCCTTATTCCGCAGCATCGCAACTCTTTTGCCGCAGGATCTCGCGCCAATTTGTAAAAAACATGCACTTCCAAGGTATACTTGAAGTAGCATTTTCGCTAGAAATCATACTACAAGTGCCTGCATGTGTGAGGAATCCACCAACGGTGGCTGTCCGCGCCCCAAGCGGAGTTTAATAAGAGTACATGAGAGCATAGCGTAAGTGCCCCTGCATGTGTGTAATCCACCAATCATTAACTGCGGCGGCGGCTCACCCATTGAAGAAGCTCTGCGCGCCGTGTGTGCGAAACATGCATGTGCTTTTTCCACAGGCCATGTGCGCAGGGCTTTCCGCGCCCTACGCGGAGTTTCACAAAAAACTTGAGCATAGTGTAAGCGCCCCTGCATGTGTGTAATCCACCAATGATGAGCGGCGGCGGGTGGCTCACCCATTGAAGAAGCTCTGCGCGCCGTGTACGCGAAACATGGCATGTGCTTTTTCCACAGGCCATGTGCACTGGGCTTTCCGCGCCCCAAGCGGCGTTTAATACAGGAACACGGGCAGAGTATAACTGCCTGCATGTGTGTAATCCACCAATAATTCAGCAGCTCACCCGTTGAAGAAGCTCTGCGCGCCGTGTATGCAGACAACGGAGTGCTTGGCGGTGAGCCACTGGTAGTTGACAAACGCGTCGCCCAGCTCTTTCCGCGCGCTGAGCAGGTCTTCCTCAAAGACAATGCGCTTCAGCCCTGAGAAAAAGGCCCCGCGGTCCGCCTCAGACTGCGACCTGGGGGCAGCGGACAGGACACACAAGCGCAAGTGCAAGAGACATAGAAGTGAGTAGTTACTCAGGTATGGGCGCATGTACTTGGGTATTTGTGAAGTACTACGTAGTACATGTGAGAAGAAGGTCGTGCGGTCCGCCTCAGACAGCGACCTGGGGGCCGAGGATCACAGAGTGCAATTGCAAGGCTCATATCACTGAGTAGTTACTCAGGTATTGGTGCATGTACTTGGGTACTTGGTGAAGGAGATGCGAGAAAACGGCCCGGCGGTCCGCCTCAGACAGCGACTTGGGGGGCAGCAGACAGAACACAGAAGCGCAAGTGCAAGAGTCATATTGCTAGTAGTATTAGTGAGTACCTACCCAGGTATGCATGCATGTACTACAGTACTTGAGTACATGCATGTGAAGAACGGTGCTGTGGTCCGCCTCAGACAGCGACGCTGCAGGCACTTGGCACAGACAAGCGCAAGTACCGGCGACAAGTTGCCAGCCGCATATACTGCGACTGTACCCGTTTTGTGTATGCATAGGCTGCATGTACACAAGCATGTACTTCTGAAGTACATACTGCGGTATGCTGGAGCCCATGTAGCACAGTACAAATTTACATATGTGTGTATGTTTGTAAACAAGTATCACAGCACATCTCGAGTCCAGTATTATGTTGCTTCAGATGTATAGTTTCATCGACGTGCACTTGTGGGCGTGCAAGAGCCAAGGTCGCGCAGGCGCGAATGAAGCAACGGGTATACCCGGGCCCGGGCCTGTATAGACACGCCCAATTCAGTACATGTAGATGCACATGTAGTAATGTACTACTACCATTATATGCCGGTGCATGTGTACTTAAAATAGGAGCCAAGGCGTTTCAGACCGGTAGCATAGGTGCTGTGACCTGGTTGGCAGTGAGGTGGGAGCGTCATGTCACCAAGTGCATGTGTGTGCACGCTGTGTGTGCATACTTGTGAAAACACATACACTTCAAGTACTTCTTGAAGTACAGTGCACCACACCATGTGCACGCACGCGTGCCGTCCTTCTTGCTTGTTGATAGCGCACAGACTTGAGCATGTCTAGTAGTATGTAGTACCATCATACTTCAGAAAGTACAGGAGTCCAATCGTGTCACCTAACCTTCACAAGTACTTCCAAAGCACTTGGAATATTATACTGCAGTACTTCAGTCTAAGGTTATTTATTTATAGGGTTGACGAAATCGTAACTTTTTTTTTTTCAAAATTACTCTGTAAATCGTAACGTAATTTCACCGTAACCTTGTCATACTTGCAACACCTTTCATAATGTCTTGTGCCCAGCACAGTAGGGCCATCACACACGTCAAGGCATTGTAGGCTGCTGTAGGCATCTGCAACGGGTGTCATGGAATTACCGTCGACCGTAATGTCCCGAAATTACAATTCCGGCAACCCTATTCATTTATAAACAAATATTACAACTATATGGCAACGATATGGCCGATTGCCTGGCACACGACGGCATCTGTCCAGGGGCCCAGCGAGGCAACTGAGTCTGTTGCCTTGGTGGGCCCCGAGCAAGAGATGCTAAGGCAAGCCCAGCATCTTCCTGTGCCATGCAAGTACGCCCCGTGTCCCGGGCGCGGCACATGTCTCGCTCTTGGGCTAAAATGAGAGTGGGCCGACAGTTCGCCACATGGTTCCATACAAATACAAATATGAAAGCCCAAGATCCACCTTTCCTCAGGCGCCGCCCTTATGAGGTCTCATGAGGTCAGTGTGCGCACCCTATGCACAGTAGAGTTGGGACCGTGAAGCAACAGTTACTTACCACGGTATGTGGCTGGTGTTCACGTTACATCACGGTACTTAAGAGTCATGAGTTGTAAGTTGGTTGTTGAAGTTGGTCTGCCACTTCAACTTTGGAGACCAACTTCAACCTTGCATAATGCAGCCTGAGGCACTGGCAAAGTGTGTGTGCCCCGATTATATGCGGCTCCGGGCGGTTGTGAGCTCTGAGATGTCACGAAGATGGCGCAAGGCAGCAGGGGGTGATGCCGCGGCCACCGTTAGGGGGTGCGGTAGCATCGCAAGGGGGCAATACCGCCAAATACCGCCTGCTCTTGGCAGCAGCTATTTCACGGTATCGATAACGCGTACCGCGTTGGCAAACAGTTAGACGTGAAATAAGGCGTTATTTCACGGTATTGATGTTCACGGTCTCAACTCTAATGCACAGGCCCCGCAACTGCGTTTTTTTTTTTCCAACTTGAGTGGGGTTTGCCAGCGAAAAGTGGGGTGAGAACAAAGAGGACGAGAGGGAATTTTTTTTGGCTGGGTGCTTACTTCCAGCGGCTTTGGCGTCGCCAGGCTGTGCGGAACAGTGCTCGGTGGCCTCTGCTTTTTGCCTAACCAGCATCAAGAGCATATGCGCACATAAAAGAGTATGCTGAGCGATGATGTCTGCACATATAAACCCCTTTTGAATCGGCGGGCATAAACGCAAGTTTGGTATGATGAGCAATGTGGCAGGTTTGAAGCCTGGTTGAAATTCACAACACACAGGATGTCATCGTGCGCACCAAAACATGTACAAAAATCGCAAAAGTTTTTGCAGCGCTACTGCTTACCAGCGCTCACCTGAACTCCCTCCTGACGTATTTCACCATGACCTCCTCCACAAGCGCATCCAGCGGCACGCCGGGCTCCCCCACTCCATACTTGACAACGGTGACCAGGTATCTCCGAGCCACCTGGGTGAACGTGTACTGGGCTGGCGCGTCCAGGCTGCTGAGAACGGTTTCCCAGTGCTGCTGCTGCTCCTCCCCGCCCCCTCCCTCCAGCCGCCGCCCCTGCCGCCGGGCCGTCAACGACACGCTGACTCGGTACACGTACTGGCCGGTGGTGCCGCTGCTGTCGGCGACGACGAGTTGAGTGGGCTTGTGAGGTTCGGCCACCAGCTTCCAGGGGTAGCCCCACTTGGCTGGCTCCAAAGCAGGGTACCCAGCTGTGAGAAGCTGCAGGGACAGCGAGCTTGCAGCACCAGCAGGTGGTGCGGCGCTGGGCAAGCCGCCGCCAGATGTGCGCCGGGGGCGTAGCTGTTGCAGCTGGTGCCGCTGCTGTGGATCATCTGAGACCTGTGCTTTTACCCTGGCGGCAGCTGCGCTGCTGCCGCCAGCTGCAGCATCTATGACGCCGGTGCTAAGGACTCCAACAATGGCTCCCGCCACCAGCAGCAGGGCCACGGCGCCCCCCGCCACCGCCAGTCGACTATTGACCAGCTTGCCTCTGCGTCTACGCTTTCTGCATAAACTCCCTCGCGCCTCGCTGTCAGCAGCGGCGGCGAGGGCAGCAGCGGCGTCATATTCTGGTAAGATGGTGCCATAGCCTGGGGGCGCCTGCATCGCGCTCCTGGCTGCTGCGCGCACCAGCGGCGCCCTGGCTTGGCACAATGGAACTTCAACAGCTACGCATGCAAGAGATGCGAAGCCAAATTCAGCCCATTTTTCCTAAGATACTGGCGAAAAACAAGAATGATCATTTGATCACGTGATCACCCGAACAGGCGAAACAAATCGAGCCGATATAATTCAATGAAATGCACATCCGGGTGGTGGAGCCCTTTTATTACTGAGTATACTATTTAAAAAAGTCAAGAAAGCCGAGGCCGGTAGGCGGCGGCGGCGTAGATGCCGCCCCGGAGCTCCTACGGCGCCATCGCCGCTGCTGGAGATGACGCAGCAGCCAATCCTGCTGCTGCTCCAGCGGACAGGCACATGGCCCAAACCTCCAGTTTGAGATCCGAACTGCACCGGAATGTTGGCAGCCGCAACGCCACCGTGCGCAGGCTGGCAGCCGCCGCTGCCGTGGTGGGGGTGCTGCTGGTGTCTGGGGCTGTGATTGGCGTGCTGACCACTCGCGCGTCACTGGTCACAGGGGGCGAGGGAGGAGCAGCGGGCGCGGCATTCTCTTCGCCGATTGCGGGGGGTCCTTCACTCAGTATCGGCCATCAGCAGCAGCAGCAGACTCAGCTGCAGCAGCGCTGGCACCGGCAGCAGACGAATGAGGCTGACGCTGATGGCGCTGCTAGCACGCTGTCTCTGCGGGTGCTGACGCCCGGGTACCCTGCCGTGGAGCCCACCAAGTGGGGGTACCCCTGGAAGCTGGTGGCCGAGCCTTTTAAACCCACCCAACTCATCATCGGCGACACCAGCAGGCAGATTGCCAGTGGCTACCAGTACCGAGTGACGGTGGCTGTGGCCGCCCAGGAGGGAGGGGGCAAGGGGGAGTACTGGGAGACCACCCTCACGGGGCCGGACTGCTCCCCCCCCGAGTACACTTTTACCCAGGTATCCCGCAGGTACCAGGTTCACGTCGTCAAGTACAGGGCGGAGGACCCCTCCGCGCCGCTGGACGTGCTGTCGGAGGAGGTCATGGTGAAGTACGTCAGGAGGGAGTTCAGGTGAGCGCGCCACGTGGTGGATGTACAAATGCCGTGGCCACTCTTGTGCTGTGTCTGCACTGAGCTGGGTGCAGTGCCGGCTGCCGTGCTCACTACCCGCACACGACTGTTTGAGGCGGGCCGCTGCGGCCGCGACTTTTTGGCTCAGCGCCTTTCTGCATGTACGCACATATTCCAGCACTTGCACTTTGTGATGCTGTTCCCAGCTCGCTGCCTGAGGCAGACCGCTGCGGCACGACATTTTTCTCACATGTACTTCACAAGTACTTAGGCACATGCATCCACACCTGATTCACTACTCAGTAATATGACTCTTGCATTTGTGTGTTCTATCCGCTGCACGCAGGTCGCTGTCTGAGGCGGACCGCATTGCCTTCTTCTCAGGGCTGAAGCGCATTGTCTTTGAGGAAGACCTGCTCAGCGCGCGAAAGGAGCTCGGCAACGCGTTTGTCAACTACCAATGGCTCACCGCCAAGCACTCCGTCGTGTGCATACACGGCGCGCAGAGCTTCTTCAATGGGTGAGCTGCTAGCTATTGGTGGATGACACACACGCAGGCACTTGTACTATCCTCATGTACTTTTACTTAAACTCCGAGTAGGGCGCGGCAAGCCCTGCGCACATGGCATGTGGAAAAAGCACGTGCATGTTCTGCATACACCGCGCGCAGAGCTTCTTCAATGGGTGAGCCACCCGCCGCTGCTTGTCATGTGCATGCTGTGGTTTGTGCTGAGCACCTCAGGCAGTCACCGTGCTCAGCAGCACCAGCAGCAGTCATGCGGAGGCAAAAGTTGGGTGCATTGTGACAGCCGTAAATTATGGAGGCAGCTGTTCTGCGTGTCCACTGCCGGTGGGGGGTTGTCACGCTGGATACTTGTCGCCGGTTATGGTGGGATGCGCTGTTGCAAAGGGCGGGGTGGGCAGAGGCAGTTGTGGTGCCCACTGGCAGCACCTGTGCTCACTGGCAGCGGCTGCCAGTGTGACACTGGCAAGCGCTACTACTGTAGTGTATGGCAACACTGAACCAAATTGGACATCGGTCTTGTTGCATGGCGCTGCTGGCTGGTGCCGCAGTGCGCATGTGACAGTGGCATTCATGTGCTGAGCAGGCGTGCAGCGCACCCACATAATGGTGCCATGCACACAGTCTGTATACGTGTACCTGGTGCCAGTGGTGTACTCCAGTATCATGAATATGCATAATGTACCGGTACAGTATTTTGTATATGCCATGTATGCAGGTACTGCCAGTGTACTATCATATTTCAGTACATACGATGCCTTCTAAAGGCGTATGACAACATGGTTGCCAGTGCTTCACCGCGTCTGTGCTGCTGAGCGGCCATGTAAAGGCGCCTCAACAAACCAATGGGGATTGCCCACGCACATACATGCTGTATACTCTAAGACATCTACTTTTGAAGTACACAGCAGATCACTTCTCCCCTTCTCATACACTAGTAGGCATCCTGGACCACATGGCCGCCACTTCACTACACTATATACGAAATATACCCTCACCTCTGATGCACGCCGCCTTCACATATAGTATCAGAAAATTATGTAGCAGATCACTGCAACCCTTTCCCACATGGGCATCCACTTGGCCGCCACTTCACCACACTGTATAACTCGCCTCTGCTGCTGAGCAGGCACGCCGCGTTCACCCTGGAGGTGGACCGCTCCCTACAGACCATGGACTTGTCCGTGGCCTCGCCCTACTGGGACCTGGGCTATGACAACGTCACCTACGGCGAGAGGTGGTGGGAGTCTGACATCTTCAGTGATGACTACTTTGGGCCCGCCGATGGGGACCCGCTCACGCACGAGCTGCTGGGGCCCTTTCATGGGGCCAAGCTCGCGCGCAGCGCGGACCTGCAGTGGATGGTGGAAACGTTTGGACACGTGAGATTTATGTAATACTATACTCAACACTTGCATCGTTATGAAACCGTTGGACATGTGAGCTGCCCATGTTGCCAACGGCAGTGCACTCGCGATTCAGTGCGCGTTGATCTAGTGACCACATGATAGCTACGCCATGTATTTATAACTATCAATCATACTTGACGTATTGCTGTCAGACTTAGTACGGGTCTCTCTTTAGTACGGGTTGCGCGGGGTTGACACTACCCCGCACTAAATCGTGAGTGCACCAGTAACTCCTTTGCCGCTGCTGAGCACCATTCTGCAGGGGGCTGCCCTGCTGAGCAGCCACCTGTCATGCTGCTGCTGAGCAACCGCCGCCGCCCACACCGCTGAGCACCGCCGCCGCCCCCGCCTGTTCTGCTGCTGCTGAGCACCGCTGCTACGCTGCGGCCGCCGCCGCTGCTGAGCACGCCGCACCTGCCTGCCGCTGAGCACCGCCGCCACCGCTGCTGCTGCTGCTGAGCACCGCAATCCAAACAGCAAAAAAAAAAGCGAAGCTAATAAAGCAGGTTTTTGGCCTTACCATCTAGTAATAACAATAGCATGTTTACAAGTATGCTGCAAAAACTAACCAAGTAATTGACGCCCCGCGCCCCCCCCCCCTCTCAGGTGTCCCGCGGCCTGTACCAGAACTCCTACGGCACCACCACGTGGAAGCACAACATGTCGCCGAGCGCGCACGTGCAGCGCACGCGCTCCTACTGTGGCATGACCATGAACCGCCCCATGCCGGGGTGTGCGCAGCTCGCGCAGTGCGCAACTTCAACTAGCATAGTTGAACTTCGCGTGTGCGTGGAGGACACGGTGGACTTCCTGCGGCACCGGCTCGCGGGCGGCTTCTGGGGGTGCGGCATGGACATGGTGGGCTGCTGAGCACGTGTGCTGCTGCTGAGCACGGCTGCTGCTGAGCACATGTCTGCTGAGCATGTGTGCTGCTGCTGAACATGGCTGCTGCTGCTGGGCATGTGTGCTGCTGCTGAGCACGTCTGCTGCTGCTGAGCACTGCCGCTACGGTTGAGCATGCCAGCTGCTGCTGAGCACATCTGCTGCTGCTGAGCATGTCTGCTGCTGCTGAGCGCGAGTCCTGCTGCTCCATGTCTTTTTCTGCCAAGTAAAACCAATCACCACCATCGCCTCTCCCCCCCCCCCCCCCCCCCCCCCCCCCCCCCCCCCCCCCCCCCCCCCCCCCCCCCCCCCCCCCCCCCCCCCC
>JAULBY010056049.1:0-10569 GCA_032358315.1 Ophiocytium majus
CCGCCGTCGCCGCCGCCGCCGCCGCCGCCGCCGCTGCCGCTGCTGCCGCTGCCGCTGCGTGCGCGCTTTGCGTCATCCCCTGCGGAATGCGATCATGGCGGCGCACACCACAGGTGGGGTCCGCCATGCTCGCGTACAGGCAGGGCACCGACCAGGCGCTGCGGCTGCTCACCAGCATGCAGGTCTCCACCGGGCTGCGCGCCATGATTGCGGACCCGACGGACGCCGCGCTCCTCAACTTCGCCCAGAGGCGCCTTGAAAGAATAGGTGCGTCGCCGGTGCTGGGTCCTGGGCGGCGAGTCAGCGCGGCGCCTGCCGCTTGCGTGTCCAGCCTGTGCCAGCCAGCATTGTGCGCGCCACAGGGTAGATCTGGGTGTTTTGCCGGGGCGCTTGTGGCAAGCAACGAAGGGAACCGTTCTTGCCAGTGAAAGCAGGTTTTAAGTAGCCGGAGACGAGCTAACGTGCTTCGCCATGAACACACGCCTTCTGCTGGGCACGTGAGCGACGCCGCGCGTTTCCGCTGCTGTTTGCACAGCAATGCATGCACCGGCTCGTGTGACAACACTGCAGAGCACCCGCGCCTCCGTGGTGGCGCCTGGCACTCCCGTGCGCCGATGCGCCACACATCGCTGGGCACACCGCGCGGGCTTGCCTGCTCACTTTGCCGCATACACCACCACCAGGGGGGGGGGAGGCACCACCACCAGACCACAACGGGAGCCACGTCGAGAGGCGATCGGGGCGTCCGAGTCGGCAGGCCGGCCCGCCATAGGATGTAAGACCGTCTGGAGTCCCTACCTCACACTGACACCTCGTCATGCCTGCTTGTGCGACATGCCTGCCGTCCTCCGGGCGCTGCAGAGTCGACGGTGTTCGCGGAGCTGGTGCTGCTGTACGATGCGGACGGCAAGCTCATCGCCATGCCCACCAATGCCGACAAGATCGGCGCGGCCTGGGACCCCTCGGGAATCGTGGCCGACACGCTGGCCACCGGCAGCCGCTACACACGCACGTGAGACACACGCGCCCGGCAGCACTGGCTTCCTTCCCACCCGCACATGCTGCAGCGCCTGAGTGCGACCGATGATGCGCACGTGACACACATGCACTCGGCAGCATTGACTTTAGTTGCCGCCTGGACCGGTTGCTGCACTGCCTGAGTGAAGACAGAGGCCACCGGGAGCCGCTGCACGTGCACGTGAGGCGCACACGCCCGGCAGCATTGACTGCACGTGACGCCTGGACCGCATGCTGCATCGCCTCAGTGCAGCCAACAAGTAGCCAATGCGCCACTCCCTGCGCTGAAACCTGCAGAGGCAGCGCTTGCTCCTGCGGTCTTGTCGTATTAAAGCGCACTCGGACCACATGCTGCACTGCCTGAGTGCAGCCAGAGGCCGTCTTGTCAGCCTCGGCTACCGTGGCGGCGGCACCTCGCAGGGCGTCCCTGGCGTCTGGCGGCCGCTGCAGCGCCTCCGGTGCCCGCTTGCACGCATGCACCGCCGTGAGCAAGCGGCGGCACGCAGGCGCGGCCCCTTCCCCCCCTGCCTTGCTGCACCTGTCGCCGGCAGAAGGCGGACGCATTATGGTGTTTTGACTGCTCGGCTCTCCACTTTTGGTGCGTGTGTGTGTGTGTGTGCGTGCGCAGGTCCATCCTGCCTGCGTCCGACCTCAAGGATCTGAAGGTCCACAACTGGGACGACAGGTGCCTACAGTCTGCCCGTGCACATTGTCATTGTTTCTGTCAGTGCCCAATGCTCCCTCAGTCCACGTAATGTGTCCAGTAGGCGGGTGCTGGAGCCGCCTGATGATGTCAACGGCTTCGGGGCGGACGAGCAGCGCGGTGCACCACCTGCTTGCCAGCTGCTCGCAACCGCAGCAGTGTGACACATAACTCTCCAAAGCAGTGGCAGGTGGGTATGCTTCGTGCATGCCTAGTGATGGGTCACAGCGTATAATTTTCGCATTCTACCCCGTAGAATGTATGTAAATACGCCGTATAACATATACAGATGAGCATATTTATTCGGCAAATACGCCGTATAACGCGATTTGGGGCGTAGAAATACGCCGTATTTTGTATAACGTATAAAATATGTTATACCCCGTGACCCATCACTACGCATGCCAGGTATTGCTAGTACCATCCGCCAACGTTAGCAGACACACACCGAAAACTGCACTGCACGCTGGCCAAGCCCAGAGCAGACGCACCACCCCGCTCAGGCCAACACCTCACGCCCGCTGCACTGGCTGTACGCCGCACGCGCGCCCTCTTGGCCTGTGTCTCACCCCAAAACTGTGCAGATACTACTCCACCACGCCCTTGAGTCACCTCTACACGAGCGAGACGGGGGAGGAGGCGCTCGTGCGGTGGGCGTCCGTGCCCATGTGGATCGACGGCTCCACGACCGCGACCACGACGCCCGACGGTGAGCGCGCAGGCCTTTTGCCATGTTTTTGCCACACGGCTGGCCGCCATACACTGAGATGTGCACATGTGTGTCATGTGTACCTCTGCTGAAGTACCAGTAGGGGCGGTTCATACTTCAAGTTGTCCCTGATATATACATTTCTAGTAAATGGAGGAGGTTTCTGGCGCGCTGGGTGCCGGTGCCAATCCGGCTCGATGGCCCCGCGACCGCGGGCCACGACGCCCACAGCGTTCCAACAGGAACTGAAGCTGCACCTTCTGTCTGCCAGGCCACCCACCACATGGGGCCAACACTCCCAACACACAAACCTTAGTGTGCCACACGCCCGCTGCACGTGCTGGCCCCGTGCGCGGATCGACGACTGACGCACATGCTGGCGGGGGGGGGGCAAAAACAGTCTGTGTGTGCAGGCCGTGGACCGCAGCCATGTCCAGGTGGACCGTCCCTGCAAAGACTGCAACTGGAGTAATTTGCGCGACACCGTGTGTAATGCAGCACCCCTTGCTGCCGCTGCACATGCGTGCCATGGGTACATGCCATGGGTACCGGGGTAGGGGGGGTGTAGCGGGAGAATACCTCATATGCGTGTACATGCCTGTGCATGGGAGTCGGCGGCTGGGGGCTGTCCAGCCAGGGGGGGGGCGGGCCCGAGCCTGTGGCAGCCACCATTGTATCCCTGTGCTACCAAGAACAGCCTCCCAAGCACCATGGTCATGGAGCTGGCTGCTGTGCGACTGGGGGGTTTCCGGGTGTGTGCAGCGCCATAAGAGCAGTGCTAGGCAGCGCAGCGCATTGCGGCAGACCCCTGCATGGTCCTGCCCTGCGCCGCCACCCATTGGGAAGTACTTCAAAGTACTGCTGACACACCTACTTCGCTCATCCCATGCACCATCGTGGCCCGTGCTGCTGTTGTGTGTGTGTGTGTGCGTGTCTGCGCAGGGGTGCTCGTGATCGGGGACGTTGTCAATGGTGAGTGCGACCCTGCCGCTGCGCGCGCGGGCAGCAGCCGCTGCGCCCACAGCCTGCAGGCTCCTGCTCATACACGACTATGCGGGACCTGCGGGAGCGACTGGGACACCCTGCTTGATGTGCTCTCCCGGTCGGAGCAGCTGCATCTCTTGTAGGAGCAGCTGCATGGCAGTGCAAACATGCACATGAAAGGCGTTCGCTCAGCGGCAGGTGACGTTGTACCACCACGCTTGATGCCCAGCACTGCGTGCTGCCGCTGCCCCTGTGCGGTGCGTGCAGCGGCTCCTGCCCCTGACATTGCTCGGCGGCGTATCAATCGACGACTGACCACCTTTATTCCGTGCGCTCGCTGCCGTCCGTGCCACCACGGCGCCCCGCAGGCAAGAGTCGGATCGTGGAGCGCGCTAACAAGATGGTTAACCACGGATACAGGTCAGAGGAACCTCTGGCGCCACATGCACAGCGTGCGGATGAGCATTTCAGTAGGGTTGCACGAGAATGTTTGGGCGTTTTGTTTCTTGTCAAAACGTGCACAATGTTTTACAATGCTGCACCAGCCACCACGCAAGAGCACCAGATGTTGCCTATACACGCCTGCGCCAAGCTGTCACTATCATATCATTTTCAAACCATTAGCCATATAAGCTCTAGGTATGTGCTTCAAAGTATCTACATACACTCCATAAAATGGCGTACATGGCTGCCTCATGTACGTTTTCGCGCACACCTACATTTCGCTGGCAGAAACATGCCCCTGTCTGCGCGACAGAGCAGCGTTGTCGAGTGCGCGCAGCTGACCACCCCTCCCTATCCCCCCCCCCCCCCCCCCCCACCGCCACCCATGGCGGCGTTGCCTCTTCCGCTGCCGCCGTTTCCCCAACAGCGCCATCTACTTTTACAACTCTACGGAGCAGTACGAGCTGGCAGCGAGCGTCATGCGCAAGAATCTTGACGACACGGTGTTCGACATCGACATTCCGCTGCCAGAGACGGGCTGGTGCGTTCACGCGCTCCGGCACCGCACAACTCGCCACGCCCATGCCCCATGTTGTGGTTGGTGTGCTCAGCTCCGCACATTATACGCTGGCTTGTGAGCTCGCAAGGGGGCTGCTTTGGGGGGAAAACACCCAGAGGGTCAACCGCCAGGTGTCGCGGTGCTCCTCTTCCCAAGCGCAATACCCGCGCGGGCGCCCACATACCCGTGCAGCCAGCGCACCTCTACGAAAGCACGCCTTGTGCGTGAGAGCATTTGGCGTGTGCGCAGCGCGCCCTGCGGCTGGACCGAACTGGATGAAACCGGATCGGACCTGACCGGACCGGACCGAACCGGACCAAACCGGATCGAATGCCCTTGATGCCCCACCACCAATCGACCGTGTGCGCTGTGTGTCGCCTGCGCGCCGCCGCCCCGTCCGCCGCTCTGCAGGCTGGACGAGCTGCGCAAGAGCACGGTGTGGCACACGGACGACCACTCGAGCGTTACACACGTGGTGAGTGGCTCATGTCCGGGGGGAACGGCGCGTGCGCTGCGCCTCAGCGTGCGTGTCACTGTCCCTTCTGATGCTGCAGCTGAGTGCAGCCGGGAGGACGGCGAAGTGGGCCGCACACATCTCCACAATGGGAACCGGCGATGGAGAGGCGTGGCGAGCTGGCCCACCATAGGATGTGCCGCCTTTTGAAGTCCTTATACTACTGTAGTATCACATACTGCTGTAGTACTTGGCCCCGGGTGCAGGTCCCCCGCGCCTAGGAAAAGGTTCAGGTACTTGTGGAGGGCGATGCTTGCAGCGGCATGCTCACGGGCACACCTTGTGATGTATGACCGCAACTTGCGGCACACACACCACCACACACTGGGGAGCCGCCACCGCCGGAGCACCACCACCGCCGGCGGAGCCAAACCGAGAGGCGAGCAGGGCGTTCGAGTGGGCGGGCGGGCCCGCCATAGGATATACCGCCATCTGGAGTCCCTACCTTATGAGTGTCCCCTGCCCCGCCCCCCCTCGTCTGTGCAGATGCACTTCGACAAGAAGCAGGAGTGGGGCGGCAAGTACTTTATGTCGGCGCGCTGCATCAACAAGAACACGGAGATCGACGCGTACGGCACCATGGTCGACCCCCACGACTGGAACAACAACCACATGGGCGACTGCCAGGGGTACCTCATCCAAGGTACCTTTTACTAAACTCCGCTTAGGGCGTGGATAAACTCCGCTTAGGGCGCGGAAAGCCCTGTGCACATGGTGTGTGTGTGACCGGAACCAGCATGATCAGACATACTGTTGGTACCAAGCCGCGCGTCGCCGTGTGCCTGCCACTGGCAGCGTGGCACATGAGTACTAGGGTTGCCGGAATCGTAGTTTCGGGACATTAATGTCAATGGTAATTCCATCATACCCGCTGCGGATGCCTATAGCAGCCTACGAAGCCTTGACAACTGTAATGCCCCCACTGTGCAGAGCAGAAAATATTTTGGAAGATGTTGCAAGTATTACAAGGTTACAGCGACATTACGCTACGACTTAAGGAGTAATTTTGAAAAGAATTACGATTCCGGCAACCCTACCCCTGACGGTGCTGCCTTGACGGACATCAGCGTAACGGCGTGCATGCGGGCGCAATGCTCGATGGTGCAAGAATATCTGGTAACGGCACGCTGGCTGGGCGGCTGTATGGCACAGGCATCGACGCTCTGGCGTGGCCATATGAGTTCCAATGCGTTGTGTGACAATGCACCAAGTACTCCCAAGAGGTACGCTGGGCGTCACAGCTTGCGCTTCCACACTGCTGCTTGCCGCTGTGCTGCTGGTTGGTGCTTTAACGCACCCCACCCTCCCCTCGCCCGCGCCACGGCCTCAGGCATACCTTGGAAAAAGGTGCTGCCGAAGCTTAACCCCTGCTACAGGACGCAGGTGCGTAGCCACGTGCACACACATTACCGGCACCCGCACGACGCGCCACTGCACAGCGCGCCGCATCGCCACGGCATGCTAGTGGGGCTCCCAAACCTGTGGCATGCGCACCTGTACGGCTTGCAATGTGCCCTGCAGCAGCAGCAGCGCTGGCCGTGCAGCGCGTGCTGCGCCCACCGCAGGCAGCGAAGAAGTGAGCAACTGGGAGAGGCTGAGCCCGAGGTTCCAACCGTCAACGACTCGCGAGGGCACCGCGTGCTGCACGCGCGCCCAGACCCTCCCTCAGTTCCCGGGTTTTACCTGGTGTGCGCCTGCCAACCCCCAACATGCGCACCGGTATGGCCAGTGCGAGTATGCCCATTGCGTCAGCACGTGCCTGTCTCTCACTACCCCCCCCCCCCCCTCTCCCGCCTGCCACCGCGCCGCACGCCATGCTGCGCAGTACGTGTTTGTGGCCATGTGCTTCATCAAGCTGATGGCGATGATTGGTGGGTGTCGTGTCATGCCCGTGCGCCCATGCGGCGGTTGCGTGCCTTCCAGTGCGTGCGCTCTGGGCCTGTCAGCACACCTGCGTCTGTGCCGCTTGCCTGTGCGCTGGTATGCACCAAGGTCGCTGTGGGGATGCACATGTATGCATGTCGTGAGGTGAACAGCCGTGCGGAGCACATGTGCGTGGCACCATGGATGCTCCCTGTAATCGCACCAGCGGGCTTGGCAGCTTTGCGCGTGCCACTGAATGTCCTGGCTCATGCTGACGTACATGCCACTGCGCTCCCCCGTCACCGCTGCGCCTGCCCCCACTGCAGTTCTTTGCTACCTGGCGTACAAGCCATTTGGGTGAGGCCCGCGGTTGCCCACTTTTCTTGCCTGCAGCAGCGCAATGCCCGCCCCTCTCTCTTGCATCTCAAGCCTGCTGTGTTCCATGCATCGATACCCATACCTACAGTGCAGTGCACCATCTTCGTCTTGCGTATCGTTTCTGTCTTGGGGTTCGTGCAGTTTTTGCCCGCTTTTGTCCCGGCCCTCACCTCACACTGCGCCCGCCCGCATGAAGCCTTAATGTTTGCACTGCGGTCCATCTGCCGCTGCGCCGCTTGGCTGGTTTTTGCAGGCGGATTGTGGTGAACAACCAGGTGAGCAGAGCGGTGTGCAGGCGGTGGGGCAGTACATGCACTTGGAACACCACCTAGGTAGTCGGGCTGCGTGAGCATAATGGCATGACACGGAGGGTTTCATTGGCAAACTCCGCTGGCAAGCGTAGGCAAGCACTGGGTACTGGTATGCGACTTTCCCACAGGGCGCATGCATAGCGGTTCTTTCCCTCCACGGCAGGATGGCCCTTCTCACGTCCAGCTCGCCTCGGCGACCGCCGCTGACGCCTCCGCTCCTGCTGCTCTCCCGCTCCCGCCACGCGCCACCGCCGCGCGCGCAGTTTGTACAGTCTATCGACAAAGGGCTGGCCAAGGCGAACAGCTTCATGCGGGAGAAAGCCAACAGCAGCAACGCATCAGTGCACAAACGCCCGTCGCGCGGCTAAAACCGCCCGCGCCCCCAGGCCCGAGCGGGCTGCACTGCGCCGGCCCCGGCTCACGGGCCCGGGGGCGGCGTGCAATCCCTGCTCCGAGCAGACGACGTTGCCGAGCCGCAGCTCCGGTGTGCATGTGCCTCTCGTGTGCGCGCGCCCTCCCGGGCGCGCACACCGCCACCCACCACACCATTGCCTCAACCAGAGGGTTGAGCCAGCCCAGCCCCTGCATTTTTCCCGCACACCTTTCCGTACCGGCAACCTTGGGAGGGTGCTCCATGGCGGTGGAGCGGCGACCCCCGCGCGCCCGCTCCCGCGCGCCGCGCGCGGGACGCCTCCCTCGCCACGCCACACTCATTTACCGCGTTTTCTCCCGTCCTTTTCGATGTGCACTGCCGACTGGGCCACAGTAGTGCGATGCAGGGATGCCGGGTCTAGGCTGTGGGGGTGAAGGGAGCCCCTGCGCACGCCCGATTCCGCTCCTGCCTGCGCATGGCGCCTCTGGCAGGCGTCCCCGCCGCGCGCAAAGGCGCTTTTGGCGCGGCACTCTCTCGCTGGGCCAGCCCCCCCACACCGCGGGTGACACCCTTTAGGAAGAGTCTGCCCGCCGCTGGCGCGCAGGCCCGCCGCTGGCGCGCAGGCCCGCCACAGCGGCCCACGCCGCCGCACACGTTTGCCCCCCCGTTACCGTACACTCTGTCGACACTTCATGCACACACCCACGTCGTCTGATTCGCTGCGCACCCGGGGGCCATGCCCCATGCTTCGCGCAGCTTTCTGCCTTGTCTGTGCATCGCGGCAGGCCGCGTGCTCGCGTCCGTGTGTGCGTGTGAGGAGGGGGGAGCACCAGGCGTTGCAGCAGCATGCATGCCTGTGGCTTGCGCGGCACTGGCGGACGATGGTGATGCTGTCGCGGTGCCGCATGCGCTGCTGCAGGCATGGACATGCACCCGGGCCGTGGCCTGAGCTGATGAAACAACAGCATGCGCTTGCTGGCGTGTGACATGACAGGGCACCAACCACCACCGCAGAGCAGAGAGCCGAGACGGCCAGGGTTCACTTCCTTCATGGTCCATTACTGCTTTCATTTTTCATGTCGCGACGTGTGTTGACTGCATGCAGCGCTGTGTCGCTCAACATGGGCGCGGAGGGGTCGAAAAAACGTCCAACTTAGGTGCCGAGCCAACGGAGCCAGAGCGCCAGAGGCAACAGAGCTCGTCACCCGCACGCCCCGTGCGAGAGAAAAAGAAATGGAACGGGCCTGTGATGCCAGTGCACACTGTGACCACGAGAAATGAGAGAACAACTGTAAAAGAGCGGCACCGCTGTCGCGCGCCCGAAACCACATCAAAAATCAGGGTACTTACTGCTGAGCCCACCAGCCGGGAGGTATGTGTCCAGTGCACGCAATCCAGCCCCGCTGCTGCTGAGCACCGCGCGACGCCCTCCCACAAACGGACCTGCACCATCGTCTATCTGTACATCACACACCTACGCCGCCGTCCCCCCCGTGACAACGCGCACACACCACCGACCCGCGCCACACGCCCCTACCCGGCGCCGCACCCGCCAACTTACAACCACTGTCCTCCCAGCAAACGCACACAAACACACACCGGGCCCGGACCTGCCCGGGCGCCCAGAAACAAAGAGGGGGGTGGGGGACTTCACGCCGGCGTCGGCTTGGCGCCGCCGCTGCTGCCAATGCCGTTGCTGTCGTCTGTGCTGGTGGCGCCGCCGCCGCTGCCGTTGCTCTGGCGCAGCCCGAGCTGCGCGGCGTCGCTCTCCAGCAGCAGCTGCGCGGCAATGTGGCGCGGCGACGCCAGGTAGCGGCACGACAGGGGGCCGAGCGCGTGCGCGCTGCGCACGGGCCGCAGGAGCGCGTCCAGGTCGTAGACGAGCGGCACCGCGCGCGGGATGCACACGTTGCGCAGCCGGTCATTGTCAATGTTGTCCAGGCGCTGCGAGGGGGGGAAAGTAAGGGGGGTGGGGGGTGAGTGTGGGACACCCAGCATAGCCGGTGGGAATGGGAGGCGTGCGCGTGTGATGCAGCTCCCGCCCCCACGCATGGCGCACACAGGCGCGGCACGAGGCATGTGTGGCGCCAGCTAGCGCAGCCGTGGCTCGTCGCACGACCGGTGCGCGCGCTCTAGTTCCAGGCGGGCGGGCGCACCTTGAGCATGGCGCGGATGACGTTGCCGTGCGCGACCACCAGCACCGTGCGCCCGGCGCGCGCCGCGGGCGCAATGCGCTCCTTCCACAGGCGCCACGCGCGCGACTGCGTGTCCTTCAGGGACTCCGTCTGCGCGCTACCGCACCACGACTCGGGCACGTCGTCCTCCGTGAGGGCCGCGTACTGCGCACACGACGGAAAGTACCCCTTCGCCCCGGGAACCGGCGGGGGGGCGATGTCGTAGGAGCGGCGCCACTTCTGGGTGAGCTCCACGCCGTGCTCACGCGCCACCTCGCGCTTGAGCTTGCCCTGCAGATCGGCAAGCGCCAGGCTTTGCGGCGCGAGCGCCTTGTAGCGGGGAAAGGCGGCGAGCTGAGAGACGAGACGAGTCTGCTCGTCGCGCAGGGCGGCAAGCGTCTGCTTGCCTGTCTCGAGCTGCTGACGCTCGCGCTCGCTCGGGGTGGGAAGGGCAGCGAGCTGGGCGATCTCGGCTTCGGCGCGCGCGATCTCGCGGCTGCGGTTTAGCGACAGCCGGAACAGCGCGGAGGCCTCGTCGCT
>JAULBY010056060.1:0-11096 GCA_032358315.1 Ophiocytium majus
CCCCCTCCCCCGCCCCCTTGGAGCCGCATCCCCGTGTTTGAGGGCGCCATTGACCGCATAGTGGGCGTTGTGCTGAGCAAGGAGCTCTTGGACTTCATCCCAGACGTCAGCCAGCTGGAAACAGTTCTGGTGCGCCCCCCCCCCCGCGGGCAGCCCCCGCCGCACTGCCGCACACGCCAACAGCAGCAGCGGCACCCACGTCCTGCTCCTTTTTAACGCACGTACATGCACACTCTTAGAAGTACTTTCTGAAGTACTTAGTTTATCGAAGTATGTATTACGTAGCAGCGCCGGGCCGGTTGCCCACGGTGGCTCCCACCCCATGCACCATGCACTGCAGTTGGTGCTGCTGTCACAGCCTTGCATTGCCGCGCACTCCGGCGCGGCTGATGGCGGCGGCGAGCAAACAGCACAGGCGGCGGCTGTACTCGCCGTGTGCCGCGTGTCGGTGGCATGGCCTCAGCCCCGCAGGCCCGTGGTTTCTCTTACTGTCGCTGCGGAACTTGTGGTGGCGCGTGCGCCCGGCACCCGCCACTGGTTCAGATGCAACACGCTGTGGCAGCTATGCGGCTTTTGCCGAAGGGCGAGTGCCGATGGTGCCAGTTTGTGTGGCGGCAGCGCCGCTGCTGCGGTGCATGCACGCACCGGCGGGAGGGGTGTGTGTGTGGGGGGGGGCAAGCACACATGGGCAGGCAGCGGCGGGCGCGCGCATTTGCTCCGTCGGTCCCGCATATTGGTGGGCGAGAACCAGGAGGCGTGTGTGCCGAAATGTGGCGAATTTTGGCACTTTAGCTAAAGTAGTGGGCGCATCATTTCACGGGCTTGGCCAATGGTGTGGCAGGTGGCGGGGTGGCCGCAACTCTCCTTCTTGTGACCGTGGGCGGTGGTGGCTTCACAACCCTGCCCCACAGCCGGCTGGACGGCGCCGTTGTGGCAACATCAACCTGCGCTGACTTCAATATTGAATCTGCACCGACTTCAAACTGTGCTGGCTTCAACACTGAACCTGTGCCCAGCGCAGGTGCGCGAACGCATGCAGACCACCCGCTTTGTCCCCGAGACCACGCGTCGTGCTGCCTTCAACTGGTGCCAACCTCAAAATGTTGAAGTTGCGCCCCCCCCGCACATGCATTCATGCGCACGGAGCCCACACGCGTTGTCCCCGAGACCATGCGTGTTGTGCTAACGGAGCCCACACGCATTGTCCCCGAGACCATGCGTTTTGTGCTAACTTCAACTTGTGCAAACTTGAACCTGTGCCCCCCCCCCCGCAGGTGCGCGAGCGCATGGAGCCCACGTACTTTGTTCCCGAGACCATGCCGGTCTGGAACGTTCTCGAGGAGATGCGCAAGCGCCGACTGCACATGGCCGTCGTCGTGGACGAGTACGGCGGCACCGCCGGCATTGTCACGCTCGAGGTGAGACTTCAGTGTCAGCCTCCCCATTTCACCATTCCATCGACTGCGTAAGCCAGCCCTGGCAGTTACTTTTCCTGTACACCGTGTACGATGCACGCCATCTAGTGCCGCCAGCTTTGTCTTGCTCGAGGTGAGCCTTCAGCGGCAGCCCCCCCCACTTTTTGCCTCTCATACTGTGGTAAGACCGTCCCGGCACTTAGCTTTCCTGTACAGTGTGTAAGATTCACACCATCTGGTGCCGCCGGCGTTGTCACACTCGAGGTGAGAACGTAGTGTGATCCTCCCCATTTTACCACTCCCATAGACTGCGCAAGCCAGCCCTGGCAGTTATTTTTCCTGCACACTTTGTAAGATTTCACGCCATGTAGTGCCGCCGGCATTGTCACGCTCGAGGTGAGATCCCAGCGGGTGCCCCCCCACTTTACCATTCTCATGGGCTGTCTAGGACTCTCCTGGCACTTGCGGTTCCTGTACACCGTGTAAGAGGCATGTCTCCAGGTGCTGCCGGCATTGTCAGAGCCCACCAGCAGCCCTCATATTTACCATTCTCGTACACTATGTCAGATGCCCGCTTTCAGGTGCCGCTGGCATTGTGAGTCGGTTTGTGACGCTGGAGGCGAGGGCCCACCAGCAGCCCCCACACTTGCCAGCCCTGTACACTGTGCAAGGTGCAACGCCGTCGGGTGCCGCTGGCATTGTCATGCCCACGACGTAGCGGCAGCAGACCGCACACACGTGTCACTCCCGTACGGTGTGCAAGATGCACGGCACCACTGGGAGGTGCTCGCGAGCACAGTGTGTGGGAGTCCGTTGCCTTGCAGTACAGTGCACTCGCGATTTAGTGCGGGGTAGTGTCACCCCCCTAGCAGCCCGCACTAAAGCAAGACCGCACTAAATCAAAAAGGGCGTTGTGTATTGTTTATATAGAATCATGTGGTCTGTGACAGGTCCGTGGACCCCACACTAAATCGCATACCGCACTAAATCAAGGCGCACTAAATCGCAGGTGCACTGTGCTAGTATTGGCAGCAGCTACTTCTGAAGTAGATGCGACAGAGAGAGGCGTACAGCACACTTGGAGTGTGCTAAAACAAGTCATCACGTGCGCGCGTGCGCAGGACACTATTGTGCAGGCGGTGGGTGAAATCTGCGGTGAGGAGGTCGGCGACTTCACACTACACACGTCAATAATTATAGTGTATTCAGGAGTGCCCTAACACCGCTTGCCATGTGCGCACGTGTGCACGACATTCTTGAGGGGCTGGTGGGCGCTTCCGAGGAGCACGCCGACTACACTAGCAAAAATCGATGATAGTACTGCTTCGAAGTAGTATTTCTTGGGAATGCGCCTAAAACCACCTGACATGTGCCTGCGCATGCAGGACTTTGTTGAGGAGGTGGTGGGCGAAACCTACGACGAGGAGCACGGTGACTACACTAACCACGATCGATAATCATAGTACATTTGCGGTGTACTAAAAGCAAGTAATCATGTACGCACATGTGCAGGACATGCTCGATGAGGTGGTGGGCGAAATCTACAACGAGGGGGACGGTAACTGCACTACCCAAATTGATAATCATGCTACTGTAGTAGTACATTTGCAGTGCTCTAAAAACAACTCATCATGTGAGCACGTACGAGGGACATCATTGAGGAGGTGGTGGGCGAAATCTGCGACGAGGAGGACGGTGACTACACTAACCACAATCGGCAAAATCATAGTACATTTGCAGTGCACCCAAAACAAGTCATCATGTGCGCACGTGTGCAGGGCATTATCGAGGATGCGGTTTGCTCAGAAGCACAACCACAACCGATAACCATAGTGCGCTAAAAATAACTCATCATGTGCGCGTGTGCAGGACATTATCGAGGAGGTGGTGGGCGAAATCTACGACGAGGAGGACGACGACTACACCGTCGAGGAGAACTACATCATCGCCAACGGCGACGGCTCCTTCAACATACATGGCATGGCAGACCTCGAGTCGGTCTGCACGGCGCTCGAGTTCCCACAGGCAAGAGCCAGCGCTTTTTGGCACGCCCTCAGTGATGGCAATGCATATATATGTACATACATCACCAGTTGCCACTTTGTATAAAAATTATGTGCGCACTCTGCACCGCGCTGGACTTCCCCCAGGCAGGCTCAGCGTTTTTTACGCACGCCCCGCTACAGTGTGCCGCCTTTGTCAGTCACAGCAATGCCTGGACGTGCACGTTGTGAGTGTGGGGGGGGGGGTGGTCGCCTGTGCGGCGCACAACGGCTTGCTTGTCAGCTGCAGTGGTGGTGGTACGAGAGCTGCTGCTATCTGCTGCTGCTGCCGCTGCTGCCGCTGCTGCTGCTGAGCGGGTGGCGCAGTGGATGTGCGCCAACGTTGCCTCCAGCACCAGTACTGTATCACTTTCATGTGGCAAATCAGATGTGTTCACGGGGGTTGTACATAACTGCTACCACGGTACTATGTATACCACTCTTTGTATGGAATTCATGTGCGCAGGTGACGGAGGACGACCTGCGCGACTTTGGCACCCTGTCAGGCTACCTGTGCAGCCAGGTGCGTGACTCACATTGTGAAGTTCGCACACGTCACACCATGATGGCGCCAACACCAGGATGGCGCCACGCCACCGCTGCAGCCCGCACCATCGCACAGTGGGGGTGCCAGCAGCCGCGCCTCTGCAAAGCAACTTTTCAAAAGCGTTTTTTTGCAGCCGCTCACCCGCCGTCTGCGTAGCCCCTTGGGTGCTGCACAAACATGACGGCGTTGCTTGTCGCCAGTGGTGCCGCCGCATCTGCCGCGCCTCTGACGCGGAACCACATGCCTGCGCACATGTATGCCCATGTTCATGAATGAATGAATTCATGGCCGGTCCGGGTGGGTGTGGGGAGTGCATCTGGGGTGGGCGTGTGCTGAGCAATTGTGTGCACTGTGCTGCGGCGTGCGTGTGCGCTTGCAGGCAGGGGAGATACCCGCGGTTGAGGACGTGATCATGGTGGGGCAGTACATCTTCACCATCACGCTCGCAGGTGCGCCGCCGCGCCGCCCGCCTGCATGGCCGCTGCACTCACATTGATGATGGCTCACAGCGTATAATATGAACCTTGGTCTATACATCGTGTGGCGCATGTTAATACGACGCATGAAGTACTCACATGGATATATCAGCAGCAAATACGGCGTATGTCGCATTTCTGGGCGCAGAAGTACGTAGAAAACACACCATATTTCACAAAACAAGGTGACACACAACCTAACTTGACTCTCTTAATATATTTCTTATTATTATTCCGAACATTAATTGTTTTCAAAATCAAAATGCTTGACTCCCCCAACCCCCACCCACTAAACACACGCCACCAGACAATCAAACTTGGTGCTGACTTCTTACTCCTCTACCTCTCGCCTCAAACACACACGGTTCAGACGAGCGTCGCATCGAGGAGGTGCACGTCAAGCCCATCGACACCACCATGGCGCTGGCGGCCGCAGACGAGGCCGCCGCAGGCGGCGCCGGCGACTCTGGCGGCGACGGCAGCGACGAGCCCAAAGTGCTCGACAAGGTGGCGCACTAGCCAATCAGCGCGTGCGGCGCCGCTGTTGCTGAGCAAGGTCGGCTGTGCACCAGCCAATGAGCACGTGCCGCGCCGTTGCTGAACAAGGTCGGCTGTGCACTGGCCAATCAGCAGTGCGGCACCGCTGCTGCCGAGCAAGTTGGCTAGGGGTGCGGCGCCTGTGGCGGCGCGGCAGCAGTGCCCCCCTGCTGCACAGGCAGGGGCGCCGTAAGCGACGACACACACCAGTGCGGCAGCGGCTGCTGCTGCGACTGTGCGGCTGCACGGTTCCTCTACTTCAAGATGAAGTTGCTGCCTGTTGAGCGGCACCGTCCGTGCTACAGTACTTACTACTGTAGCATCGGCACGGTTGTGCACCAAGGGGTGCTTGCACTTGCAGCTGTGTGGGAGCCTGCCATGAGGCAGCAGCATGCTCACTGCCGCCGCAGGGCCAGCGGCTGTCGCCGCGGCCGCCGAGCAGCGTGGCGGTTTGCGCTTGGCCATCGGTTACTCTGTACTTGAGGTTAATAGATACAACACATTACACACGTGCACAGCCCACCCAGCCCATGTTGGTACATCCATACAGTGCGGTTGCTAGCATGCCACGCACGGTGTTTTCTTTCTCGTCAGCGCACAGCAGCAGCCACATGAGCGCCGTTGCACCACGGTGCTGGTTGAGCCCTCACCCCTCCCTTCCCCACCTTGGTGGTTGCCAAGTGTCGCGCACCCTTTACCACTGTGGAAAAGGTGCACCATTGGGGAAGCTTCTGAAGTAGTGCTCTGGATGCACAACTCTGCACTCAGGCTCATAGGTGTGCCTAGTCACACTGGCATACAAGCGCTCGTCCTATGTTTATGAAAAACGCAAGCCGGCGCAACATCCAGCTGCAGCACATGCACGCCATTGAGGTTGTAACTACCACTATGTTACCATAAACTACTGTGTATTTCATACATTATGATAAGTATATGTATGACGCATGGCTTGGCTATAGGACCGTGCTGGCAGCCACAGACCCCCAGACAATGCTAGAGCAGCTGCTGGTGGGGAGTCACAAAGGGGCGCTTGTGGTTGCACTACACCTGCTGCACCGCACCAGGATACCTTTTCTGCTCGCACACAAGCGCCCATCGGCAGCGCACGCAAGCTGCAGCTTATTGGAGCCGGCACTGCACTGCCATGCAATAAATGTACACAGCAGGCGCGCGCACAGCTGCCGACAAAGGCCTGCCTTCCACCCGCCCCCCCACACCATATCCCAATCTGCTGCGCTGACCGCTTCAATCATGCACCGATACGCTGCCGCTGACACAAGTAGACACGTGCATGCAGCACAAAAAACAGATATGCACTTGGTTTCGGACTGGCTGCTGGGCTAAAAAAAAGGCCGGGACAATCGCGGTCTCCAGCAGGCGAACCCTCGGGGTCAAGGGTGGAGTAGAAATACTCCAGTTTTTGTTGAGTGCTTGGGCCGCGCGCTGTTGCGGAGCACGTGCTGCCGTTGCACCCTCCTCGCGCCGAAGCGTTTGGGCTCAGGCCTTGGGCAGGGGGGGCTTGAGCATGGGGGGCTTCTTGGTCGTCTTGGAGATGAGACTCTTGTGGATCTGGAGTGTGGGGGGGCGTGGGAGGTGCGGCAGGCAGGCGCGGTGTCAGTGGTGGCAGCATGGGGGGGAAGTGGTTGCAGCGACACCCACACCCAAATTTGGTGCATGCGCGATGTGGTGTCAACCCTCTTGCAGCCCGCACCAAAATGAATGGGGGGGAGGGGGTGTATCACAGGTATAGCATGGATTTGGTCAGTGAGGAGCCGATGGACCTCAAACTTGACCGCCTACCGCACTAAATGAAAGCACAGTGAAGAAATCATGAGTGCACTGTAGGTGTTCGTGTGTGAGGCACGCCGTGCACAACAACAACAAGCGCCTGGTCTCGCTCTGAACCAAAACAACTCCAGCATGACGCCACCATCATTTGAGCTGACAAAACGCACCACAGTGGACACTGACTGCCTTGGTGCTTACTCAGCGCCGTCTGCTCTGGCGGAGTACAGCAGTAGCTTTATGCCATGAACAAGCCAGAAATGCACACCAAAAAAACAATGAAGAAAAAAAAACTCACGTGGGGGATGACGCCGCCGCCCGCGATGGTGGCCTTGATGAGCGTGTCGAGCTCCTCGTCACCGCGGATGGCGAGCTGCAAGTGCCTGGGAGTGATGCGCTTCACCTGTGCGGCGGTTTCAAAAGGGCGGAGCGGGGCACAGCGCACGTATGCGTGTGTGAGTTGGTGAGCAGCAGTGGGCGTTGAGGGCTTGGCGCCTCGACAGAAGTTGTCGCAAGCGCTCTTGGAGAGGTGGCAGGTGGGTTGTGCCGAGCCACCCCACCTTGGCAGCAACGCAGCAGGACGGCACTAGCAGGGCAACTGCAACAGCATGGTGAGATGCTGTGTTTTCCAGGTGCTGTTGTGGTGCATGCCTCTCTTACAAGCACAGCAACAAGTGTACATGGTGGCTACAACTCTGCAGTGCAGCATTTGCCGGTGCGGGCACCTGCCTGTTTGCCGATGGGTTGGGTGCAGCACGCATCATGCCAGCGATGCTGTCACGAGCAGTGCCACAGGAGCTGCAGCAGCACACACCCAACTGCATCATGGCATGCCATGCTCAGCAGCACTGTCGCACCTTGAGGTCCTTGCAGGCGTTGCCCGCCAGCTCCAGCACCTCGGCCGTCAGGTACTCGAGGATGGCGGCAGTGTACACCGCGGAGGTGGCGCCCACCCTCTGCTGGGTCTGCACACGGGACTTGAGGAACCTGTGGATACGGCCCACCGGGAACTGCAGCCCCGCGCGCTGGGAGCGGGACTGGGGAGCCTTCTTGGCCGTGGGGGCCTTGCCGCCCTTGCCTCCCTTGCCGCCTTTGCCCTTGCCGGACATGGTTTGTGACTTCGCTGTGTTGCAGAGCTGTGTGTGCGGGTGCGGAGGGCAGGAGGCCAGCAGCGGCAGCGGAGGCACCAGCGGCAGGCAGCGGCATCACCGGAGCGGGTGAGAAGCGGGGAGGTGCGCGGGTGTGAGAGGGAGGGATCGCCCCAGCTGGGGAGGCGTGCGTGGGGGCAGGCACGGCAGGAGCCGCAGGAGGGTGGCAGTTGGCGAACATGGTGGGCGCGCACGGGCGGGAAGGAGGGAGGGAAGGGTGGCGAACACCCTGGCGGCCAGGCCGGAAAAAGCAGGCAGCCGCACCGCTAGCAGCCGCAACACTTGGCTGCCTCGGCAGGCGCAGGAGCAGCAACCGATAGCAGCAGCAGCGCTGCTGCTGCGCAGTCTTCGCATGGCGCACAAAATTTCATTTTGGAGGCGCGAGGCGCCAAACGCAAGGAGGCGGCAACGCATGCTCCAGCGACAATCCAGCGCTCGCAGCTGCACCACGCAGCATCGCCCACGCCACTCACCTTGCGGTTGCTTTCTCACTGGTACGCCTTGTCCAACACTCACGACAGCAGGACACACACCACCTTGCTTGATGGCAGTTTGGGGAAGAAGGACGCGGGGGCCCGGAAGCCCCCCCCCCATTCTGATTGGTCAACTGCAATGATTGGCAGTTCAACTTTGCGGAACGTTCTTCACCTCACTTACAAAACTTTAAGTTCCTAGGCGTTGCTCGAAACTTGACAAATTGGTGGCCACGGCGACGGCCACGGCGACGGCCACGGCGACGGCCACGGCGACGGCCACGGCGACGGCCACGGCGACGGCCACGGCGACGCCCACGGCGACGGCCACGGCGACGGCCACGGCGACGGCCACGGCGACGGCCACGGCGACGCCCACGGCATGGCAGGATACCCCTGGTGTATATCTGGTGTCAGGCCTTGCCAGCGGTGCCGCTACCCACCGCAGCGGTGTAGCAGGCAGGTCGCTGGAGGCTTCCAAACAGCCCGCTCGCTGGCGGTTTCCAACGCAGCAGCGGAAGCGGCAGCAGAGGCGCCAGCAACGGAGGCCGCCGGCGCCACCACACAGCTGCAGCGGACGGAGCTCTGCACCGGGGCCCTGCGCTGGGGCGGCTCATTGGGCGACACGCTGACCCCGCCCAACGAGCGTGGCAGGCCAGCTAACAGACACGTGCAAGTTTGCACGTTTGCACACCGTCAACTTCAGGGAGGCACTGCTTGTTGCTGTAGCCGTTGCACGCCAAGCGCCGTGCAGCGCCTGCACCTCCTACTGCCAAGTTTTTCGCAGCAGAGTGCGAACAAAGTCGCTCAGAGCGCGCTGATTGGCTAGAACAAACTCGGCAATTACTCAAACGGAGACCTAGGGACCAAGTCCCTAGGAATGTGCGCACGCCCTGCTGAGCACCACCACGACACGCGCCGCGACCGCTGAGCAGCGTCCAGAGAACTTCAACTTCAAGTGATTATTTAGTGGTGGTCATCTGCTCCCGTGAGCTTGTGACTTGAATATTGAAATACTTCAATATACAAGTCACAAGTATAAATGTGTTAATGTTCAAATCACAAGCTCACGGGAGCATGCAGTACAGTAGCAACAACCGCATCAGGAGGCTGCAAACGGCTGCACAGCATGGATGCCATCCCCAAAATCGAAGCACACGACCAACATGTTGTGAATGAGTGGAGTTGCGCGCTGGAACAGAGCTTGCTGGCAATCCAAACACACCACGGATGCAGGTGCCACTACCGGCGCCATAACCTGGCGCCTGTACCCAAAATAGGAAAGGCACAAGGAAGCTACTAGTCCACACACGAACCCAGCACCAGCAGCCAGCTACCCACATTGACATCCCCGGCACGCACAACTTGGAGGTACACCTCAAAAGGCTGCGGTCCACACTAGCAGAGCGCCTGAAGCTAAACACAACATCGGGCGCCAGGCAGCTGTGTGATGCTCGCTGTCGAGAAACACACCCAGAAGTGTGTCTCGTGTGGTGGCTGCTGCTCCTGGCACGGTGGCAGCAGGACCACACTGCAACTTCAAGTTGGTGTGTCCGCCAGGCAGGACTTGTACAGCAGGAGATGTGAAGTTTTGTGGCACGGAGCAGCTAGCAAGCGCACTGACGCACCCTCTGCACCCCCCCGCAGCTACCGGCACCGCAATGCGCAGCGCCACTGCGTAACCACGTTCCGATGACAGAGACGGCACTGTGTGAGGTAGGGACTCCAGACGGCGGTACTTCCTATGGCGGGCCGGCCCGGCCCCCCCACCCGGACGCTCTGCTCGCCGATCGACCCAGCTAGCGGGTAGCCCACACGTGGTACTGACAGTGGCATCGGCACGTGTGCCAGCGGTGTCGCTGTGCCACACGCGGTTGGCGCGCGTCGCTGCCGGCAGGGTGGTCCCCCCGCCTAGGTCTTGATCTGCGGGGCGGACGACTGGAGCCAGGCCACGACTCCGTACAGGATCACGAGCAGCGCGCAGGAGATGATGGCGACCGCGGCGAGAGTGGGAGCGCACCACTCCGGGGCCTCAACCTGTGCGTGGCGCGTGCGGCGGCGGAGATATATGGTGCACAAGGGGTTATGGTGTGCGCGATTGCACCTGCGGGGTGCTTCAACAGTGTTGTGGCGGTGACACGGCCGCAGTGCTCGGTGGTGGTATGTTGCGCTGCAGCTGGTGGGCTGCGAACGAGGGTGCCGCGCCCCCGCCCACTAACACGCGTACCGACAAAGAATGAGCTGGGCATGTCGGCTGCAGTTCACACAAACACACAGCTCTGTCTGACACACACAGCGCACACAGTCCCCTACCTCACACCGTGCGCGCACACATGCAGCTGAGCTCTCTCTCTCTCACACACGCACACACACACAGCCCACACAGTCCCCTACCTCACACAGCTCACACACATATAATTCACACACACACACACAGCTCACACACACACACACACAGCTCTGCCATATGTCCAGCGCGTGCCCGCACCAGCAGAGCTGCAGACATGCACACGCTGACACGTGCCGCCGCCACCGCCGTGGCACATGCATGTGCGCACATGCAGGAATACTTCTTAGGTACTTCTGAAGTACAAAGTGGGCTGTAATTCGTTAGAGTAGTGCTCTGGCAACGTGCCAGACCTCCCCTTGTGTACGCAGTATTGAGCATTGCCA
>JAULBY010056071.1:0-11094 GCA_032358315.1 Ophiocytium majus
TCTTTGGTGTAGCAAATCGTCATGCCATTCTTATCGAAGCCGACTTTTGGCATATCAGGATTCGTTTTTCCCATCTTTGCCATCATCTCTTCCATTTGCTTTCTTTGTGCTGGAGTCATGTCTTTCATGGCTTCACGCATTTTCGCCATCGGATCGATCTGCGGTTTTCCTTCGGCCGACATTTGGGTTTCAAGTCTCCATTTACCTGGCTTCATAATAAAATTGGCCAAAGCAGGAGTGCAGAGAGCGGCAAGAGTAAGGGTGAACAAAAGATGTTTCATGGGGAACCTTTGTGAATTTGAATCTGCTGATGCTAGCATGAACTTATGAATGAATTACAGATTAAAGATGTGGTTGTGGGCACCGGAAAAGAGACTGTAAAAGGTGCGTTACTCATTACGCAATATGAAGGCTTATTAGAAGACGGTACCAAGTTTGATTCTTCTTACGACCGTGGTCAGCCATTTAAATGTGTCTTCGGTACTGGCCGTGTCATTAAAGGCTGGGACCTGGGATTGGTAGGAATGAAAGAGGGCGGCAAGCGTACGCTGCATGTTCCCGCCCATCTGGCTTACGGTGAGAGGCAAGTGGGGGCCCTGATAAAACCGCACTCCAATCTTGTTTTTCATATTGAATTGCTCGAAGTACTCACGCGCGATTAGTTCTACCAACTGCCTGAAGCACCACCGCCGCCAGAGCGTCCACCGCCCGAACTCGATGAGAAGCTGCTTGAGCTTCTGCTCGAGCCTCCGCCTGAGGAGCTGCTGCGTGTGGGAGCGGTGTAGGTTTTGCCAAACATGGTGTACGTCGAGCCGGGCGTTTGTTTACTGCGGTGGGCACGGAGGCGCCGTCCGGCTTCCTGACGACGCATGAGCTTTTCCGAAAAGAGCATGCGCACATTCTGCACACTGAAATAAAGCGCGAGGCCCATAAACAGAACGGCGCCGAAGTAAAATCCAAAGACGAGGGCCACTTCCTCAGAAAAGACGATAGGAAAAACGACAAAGAAGATCCCTGGATTAACCAGCAAAAAGAGCTTCAAGAATAAGGTCTGTTTTGAGGCGGCTCCCAGCATGAAGGTGAGCAGCGATGTTTTGTTTTTTTGGCGGAAGAGCTTAAACGCTTTGGTTTGGAGCAACCCTGCCACGATCAGCCCCACTGTTTGAAAGAGGGAAGGTAGAAAGAAAAAGCACCCCACCCAAATCAGCGCCGCGTACCACCCTCGGTCGAATTCGATTGATTCCGTTAGCAGTGGCATCGTGCTCGGCATCGTGCTCGGGAGCGTGGAACTCCCTTTCATTTTCACCATCACTTCGTTGAGCGCGAGAGCGATGCCTTCCTCAAACTTCCCCGCACGAAACTGGGGCTTCATGAATAGAGCGATGACTTGCGCGCAGAAATAATCGGTGAGCTCTCCTTCGAGCCCATAGCCCACCTCAATGCGCATCTGTCGATCTTGGATGGCGACGATAATCAAGAGCCCATTGTCTTTGCCCTTTTCGCCCAGACCCCACTGCGTAAATGTTTTTTCAGCGGCATCCTCAATCGACGAATCCTGCAGAGTGTTCACCACCAAAACAGCAGGCCGTACGATTGTGCTTTGCTGCACCAGAGAGATGGTATTATTGAGATTGAGAATCGCTTCATCCGACAGTGCGCCTGAGGTGTCGACCACATTTGGATTAAAGCTGGGAACTTGGAAGGCCAGCGCTGACATGGAGAACAAGAGTCCAAAAATAAAGATGCGCATATAAACTAATCCAATCGGTTGCGGGTTTTTTACAATCAATTGTAACCTAAAGTCCAAGGCCAGGGTGATATTCAGTGACGAGCTTTCTTTTCAGTCAGTAGAATAGTGACATGTCGCAGAAGCAAAAAGCACTCATTCTCGGAGGCGGGCCGGCCGGACTTACGGCCGCTATCGAGTTGCTGCGCCATACTGACATCCTTCCCATTGTCATCGAACGATCGGCCAAGTGCGGAGGAATGGCGCGCTCCTATCCACTTGGTTCAGGATTTGTGGATGTGGGAGGTCATCGCTTTCATACATCATCATCGAGAGTGCGTGAGTTCTGGCTTTCGATCATGGAGCTTGGTGAGGACGGCTTTCGTCTTGTGAAGCGTAATTCGAAGCTCTATTTTGAGAATAAATTTTTTGACTACCCCGTGAGACTCACATGGCGGGCCATCTCTCAAATTGGCTTCCTGCGTGGCATCGCCGTGGGCCTATCACTATGTTTTAATCGGAAAATAAGGATTCGTAGTCTCGAGGATTTTTTTCGAGCGACCTACGGTGATCGATTATTCAAACTTTTTTTTGAACGTTACACTGAAAAAGTATGGGGACGTCAGAGCTCAGAAATCCCAGCAAGCTGGGGAGGCGAGAGGTTGAAGCGTCCAGGTTTCGAAACTGCTCAAGAATCTTTTTTCTATCCCACGGGCGGCCCGGGGCATTTCTGGGACCGAGTGACACAAGAGATTCTGCGCTTAGGTGGTGAGATACACACTGGCACAGATGTCACTTCAATAACTGGAACACAGGTCCAAACATCCCGTGGCCTCTTGGCCGGTGACTACGTCTTATCGACGCTGCCACTCTCTCAACTCTGTGAATACCTCGGTGTACCTTCGAAGGTGGTTCTTCCCGCGCGTTCAATCGTGTCTGTGAATCTTGTGCTTGAACGTAGCCGAGTGGTTGTGCCGCCGGCCCAGTGGATCTATGTGAATGATGATCGCCTGAAATCCGCTCGGTTGCAGTTCTATCGGCAATGGGATGAGAGCATGGTGAAGAAAGAATGTGAGGAGATCGTTGGGGTCGAATTTTTTGCGACACCGGGTGATCTCATTTGGAATGAGAGTGATGAAAAGCTAGTCCAACTGGCCTTGAGTGATCTCAAAGCGATGGGGGTCTATGAGGGGAGCGCTTCATTGAGCGCTGTCTTTAAATTACGTGATGCCTATCCGTGTTATTGGGGAGACTACGACAAGCTTTCTCAGTTGCAAGATTACGTGGATCAACATACGCGGGTTTTCAGTTTCGGTCGCCAGGGGCTTCATCGCTACATCAATATGGACCAGGCGATGATGAGTGCGTTGCGAGTCGTCGACCATATTCGTCTAGGTGGAAAAGATAAAAAGTCTCTGTGGAATGACTTCTCGGACTTGCATCTCCCAGAGTGAATGGTCACAATAATACATGCGCACTTTTCGTTTTGAATGGCTGGCCCTACCGCTCGCACTTTGGCTCTTCGGGCCTTATCTGTTTTCCGCAAGTGTCTTCAACGAAATCGCCCCGCTCCATTTTGAATACGCTGAAAAAAAATGGTTCTATGCCAATCTGGCCGAGGGCCATTGGACGTTTCTCTATCCCTTCAATGAACTGGGCCATGGGCTTCTCAATAATCCCGCCAGTGGGCTGCTTTTTTTTGCAAATTTCATTCATGTTTTTTTGCCCTACGCAGTGGCGTCGAAGATTCTTTTTCTAGGGCACCTACTTCTGCTATTCTTCGGCTGGCGCCGTCTTCTCGCACAGTTTACGTCATTAGAAAACGCCAGCGCTCTCGGGCTCGTGGGCATGAGTGTAGGCATCGTCACATCGCTGCCCATACACGTGGGACTTGGCTATGTGAGTTTCCTCCCATGGTTAATTGCTCTGGTGATCGAGCAATGGAGGGGACAGTCACGGCTGATCCCACTGACACTTTGTTCAAGTGCACTTTTTTTGTTGGGAGATCCCTTCTTGATCCCGCTGGCCTGGATCGGTGGGACGACAATAGCTTTTCATAAAGATCATCTAAGAAAGATGCTACTCACGTTCCTAGGCGTGGTGGCTTTGAGTGGACTCATCTGCTTACCGCACATCCTCATGATGGGGCTCAACGCTCCGTTTAGTTCACGGGCCTTGGGAATCGAATCCTTCGAAGCTCTCAGTTACTCAACTGCACCGAGCCGCTGGGTCGAATGGTTGATTCCGAGTTTTAAAGTTCATGATTGGCCAATTCCTCAGAAGGAAGGCTGGTGGTTTCCACGCATCGGCGGTGGCTTCGCTCTCACCGGACTCATGTTCATGGGGGGCCTACGCGCGCCTGTGCGTCAGCGATGGGTGCTACTTGTGTGGCTTGTGTTTTTTTTACTGCTGTCTTTTGGGAAATTTTTTGCACCCGCGGGCCAGCTTTTACAGCTGCTCCCGATTCGTTATCCCGAGCGCTTTCTGGTCTACCTGCTTCCGGCCATTTTACTGTTGGCCGCATTTGGGTTGAGTGCACTCCCACGAAAGTGGGCCTTGGCGTTGATCTCACTGGCGCTGGTTGAAAACAGTTTGCATCCTCGACGACCTGAGCTGGTAGATGAAATTGTGACGGATGTGCCCAGAGATAGTTGGGTGGGCGATGAAGTTCATCTCACACGCTACCTGGCCTGTCCTGAGGGGCTCGATGGGACTCATTCATTTAAGCACTACGATCTGCGCGCTTACGGAATTTCCATGGTCAATGGAACCTCGAACACTCGTTCAGCGGTGCTGAAGGTCGTGAGTTGTCCCTGGGCGCTCTCACCGCATGTTCAGAGTTGGCTCGGGATCGGACACGTCGTGTCCGCAGGCGAAAGCACCCCACAGACGGATTGGGGACTTAAAAAAGAAAGGCAGCTCGACGAGGGGGAAATTTTTCGTGCCCAGGGGTCACCTTGGAAAGCGCAGGGTGTGCGTGAGTTCGAGTATGCTGAGGTTGTAACAACCCTTCCGCCAAATTCCGACGATGTTCGTCGGCTAAGGCAGATCAGCGATGCTGGGCAGGCCTTCGTGAATCCAAGTTGGATTCTCAAAGAGGGATGGCCTAAGAAAATTTCAGTTAAGACCGTACCCAAGTGGAACTGCGAGAAAGACTTTCTGACGATGATCCCTGGTTTAAAGCAGCAAAGATTCTTAATCACAGTGCCTCCGGGGTGCTCAGGCCTTCTGAGTGTTCCCTGGGCGTTTCAAGCAGGCTGGAGGACGGAGCCTGAGACTGAAATTGTCAGGATTAACGATGCCACAATGGGACTCCAGATTCCACCGTCTGCCCAGGAAATTAGTCTGAGTTTTCATCCTGTTGGCGGCGTATGGCCGGTAGTTTTTTCCATCCTCATACAATGGGGAATGTTCGTTACCATAGTGTTTGGGTTCCTTAAAAAAAGAAACCATTAACACTAGGGCCTCATGTCTAATTTATTTATCCGTGCGCTAACAACTGCGCTTCTCACAGCTATGGTGAGCTGCTCCGCTGGCAAACAAGCGGTGCAGGTAGGCTTTGATGTACGCATCGAAGGTGCGGCCACGACCCACCCCGTGATGTTATTCGCCCAAGAAGTTTCCACCGGAAAACGCATTAGCAAAACGTTCCCATCGGGCTCAACCGAACTTGCCCTTCGTCTTCCCAACGGCGCCTGGAAGTTTTCCTTCATCGCTTGGGACGGAGCGAGTCCGCTCGAAGGTGTGGCGAAATGTTTTGAGACCACCCAAACTTTGGATGGTGGAGCTGTCGTCGTGAACGCTGCGCTCGCCGTCACCAACTGCAGTGCGAGCACGTTCGGTGGGGCAAGCTACTACGACGCGAGCAATGGCCTTCGTCGCATCAACCTTCATCACTGCATTAAGAATGCGGATGTGATTGATGAGACCAGCACCTGCGAAGAGTTCGAGCGCGGCTTCCATCGTTCCTTTAAAATCTCTCTCTTGCAGATGGACGAGACAGTCGGAGGGACCACGAGCGTTGGTCTTGAATCGCAGTGTATTACAGCTGGCGGGGCCATCGGAGAACAGGCCACGAACTTGCGTTTGCCTTACGGGATTGCCAACGGCCCCTTCAAGTTTGGTTTCAAGGGATACGAGTCAGCAGATTGCAGTGGCACTCCTGATACTCTCATCAATGATCATGTGCTCGCGAGCTCAACGGTGCAGGTGTTCAGTGGCGGCACGGACGTCGAGATGTTCATCGAAAGTGAAGGGCCAATCCGTGGCTCGCGTCTGTCGGTCGATACTGGTTATGGCTGCGATTTTGGATCGAGAGGTCTTGATCCGGTAAAGCTCTCGACGGCAAGCGGTGAGGACCTCTACGTTTTCGAATCGGTGAAGGCCGGTTCGCAAGTTCACCTTTTCACCGTCCGCGATCTGAATGGGGCAACGTTTGACTACGCCCTCGACCCGTCAGTGAATCCGAGCTCGGATGAAAAAGCGCTGAGCCTCGTGAAGGTCGGAAATTTTGCGTTTTTCAACGCCCTCGCTCAGAACGATTACACCTATCGCCTATATAAGCTCAATGAAAGCGGCACCACAGATCTGACACCGACCATCACAACGATTGGCACAGATGGGTCGAACTTGTCCGGTGTGTTGGGGAAGCTCATCGTATTTGGCACCCGCGTCTACTACTCGTTTAAGAGCACACCTGCCGGAAGTACGGAGTTGTGTTACTACGACACTCTTTCCACCACCACTGACTGCAGTCAAACCCACATCGATGTTGCTCTCTCGTCACCCTTTGCCACGAGTTCAACGGGAGTCTTTTACACCGGGGAACACTTACTAGATTCAAACAGATTCAAAATTTTTCATGTGGATGCGAACTCTGGAGCTCAGTCGGCTGCCCTCGATATTGGCTCGAGCATGACCTCTCTCTACTCAGTTCAATCCTATAGCAACGGTGGGCATGACTATCTCGTACTGAATGGCTCGCCGAACTCTGTCCTTATCTATCAAACCGACACCACCATGACCGAGATTTTATCATCAGTGGATTTTCAGCATAAGGCGATCCCTTACGGCTCAGAGATGATCTTCAAGTCTGGTCACGTTCCCATCTTCGTGAATGGGTCCACACTGAATAGCATCGAAGCCCTTGCGAGTGAGACGCTCAACACTGGCGGAGGATCCCTGTATACGGAATTCGTCGGGGTCAGCGGTGAGTACTTTTATTTCACCTCAAATCGAGGAGATCCTTCCAACCAAATCAACCTTTACGCTTACAGTAATGTGACCAATGTGATCACGCCGCTCACAACGTTTGTGAGTGGTGATAACTTCTGGAGCATTCACAGCGCCCTGTTGGGTTCAGAGCTGTTTTTTGTCGGATCGCAAGGGAGTAATACGGTGTTGTACAAAGTGAACGGGACAACCCCCACTCTTGTGAAGATAATTAATCCAAGTGCTAAAAATGTGGTCTATCAAATGGTCGCTCGCGCAGGGAAAATCTTTTTCGCGGCCGACGATGGTGTCAACGGTGTTGAACCATGGGTCTCTGATGGTACAGCGGCGGGAACAACTCTTTTCCTCGATTCGAGTCCTGGTGCAGGAAGTGGTTTTCCCTTTTTCCGTGGGGAAGTCGGGGATTATTTTTTCTTCAGCGCGGCGACTAAATTGTATCGCTCCAGAGGAACACCGGCGACCACGCAAATTCAGTTGAACTTGCCCGGTCTCGACTTCATGGGGTCATCGCTGGAGTTCCCCGATGGCTTTTTGTTCAATCTCTCAAGTGCGACCTATATGGAGCGCTACAACTACGTCGTCACAGAGCAAGCGCCATGAAACTCGGAGATAAGTTGCTGCGACAATGGCGCTTTTCTAAGGCACGTCCACATGTGAAGGGAAGTCTCCTCGATGTCGGCTGCCATGATGGCTCATTCCTGCGATCAGTGAGGGCGGCCCGTAGCCGTGGCGTGGATGTTGTCATTCCTCTCGATGCCAAGGACGTCGACCTAGTGCAGACATCGTTGGATAAACTTAACCTTGAAGAGTCCTTTGAAACGATCACTTGCCTGGCCACCTACGAGCATCTCAGTGCCAGCGAGCGAGTTTCTTTCTGGCTGCTGGCGCACAAGAATTTGAGTGCAGAAGGGAAGTTGATTATGACTGTCCCTCATCGCTGGGTTGATTACATCTTGAAAATAGGTAAGAGTTTGGGGCTTCTCAGCGGTATGGATGATCAACAGCATACTGATGTGGATGCGCATGATCTTATCAAAGAAGCTCGCCGACATGAACTCTCACTTGAGAAACTCGAACGATTTCAGTTTGGCCTTAATCGTCTATTCATCTTTCGGAGGTCAGTGTGAAACCACTTTTGCTAGGAGTTTCCCTCCTCTTGATCTCCGTAGGAGCTCTCGCATCAGAGCATGCTGCCGTCGTGAGAATGCTTCGAGGTCAGGCCCACCAACTCATCGCAGGTAAGGAAGTTCCGCTTAAGCTCGACGATCTCATCAACGTTGGCACCACGATCACTTCTCTCGATAAAAGTTTTGTCCGCTTAGTGTTCAGTGATAAAACCCAGATCAATCTCGGGCCGAATTCGCAAATCGTTGTGGACCGTTTTGGAGAAGGAGACTCGGGCATCGTGACCTTCATCAAAGGGAAGCTTCGCTCCTCTGTTTCGAAGAGCTATCTAGAGATGAAGGAAAAGCAACGCTCGAAAGTATTCATTAAGACGCCCGCTGCGATCCTTGGCGTTCGCGGTACGGATTTCCTCGTCTCTGTTGGGCCAACGTCCACCTCCACGGTGCTGTTTGAGGGTGAGATCGCATTTGCAAAACTTGAAGGACCGGCCAAAACACCGGCCGACCTCGAGGCCATTGTTGAACGTGGTGTGAGGATCTTCCCCGGAGAATTCTCAGTGCAAGACGCTCAACGTAGTTCGCCGACGGTGCCTTCACTGCTCAATGTGGGGCAGCTTGAACGTCTCGAGCAGAACGACACATTTTCCGTTGATCGCGCTCCCAGCAGTGCCGCAGCTCTTCCAAGTGCAAGCCTCGTTCCCCCGGGGTTGAGCGGGACTGTCGCTGCCAACACAAACGAATCTATCCAGGCCGTGGTTGGAAGCATGTTGCCCACAAAGACGATTGCTGTTGAAGTTGCAACTTCACGTGCTGACTCGGCCCAAGGCTACGTCTCCCAAGATCGCATCAAGCCCACCAATGGCTCTTTTTTGCATGTGGAGTCCGGAGTGGTGATTGCACCACCGGCCGACGCGATTTTTGATGCACAGACAAACACGTTCATCGCCTCGGGCGCGAACGGAACCGTCGGCGCTGATGGAAGCTATGTCCCGCCGGCCAATGTGGAGATTAGTGCAGAAGGAAAGATCACAGTCAGCTCCGTGAATAGTGCGGGCAAGGTTGAGAAAGTCGTTGTTCCGACTCCTTCGCCTGTGACCACTGCGGGAAGCACTTCTCTTGTGGCCGTCGCCACGAATCCACCACCAGCTGCCGCAGCAGCACCTCAGTGGGATCCGGCGCGCGATCGTCCTGCTCCATCCGGCGGATTGCAAGGGGTGAATGATCCTCAGCGCACCAGCGGTGCATTCACAGATGTGATTTTCCGTGCGCCTTAAGATGCTTAAGCTCGTCGTCATCTTGGCATTGATGATTTCGCAAGCCGTGCTTGGGCAGTCACTGGATGGCGCCACCGGTGCACTGGTTAAAGAAGTGAGCACGCTCTATTCTACGGGCAAATACAGCAAGGCTTTGACGTTGCTCCAGCAGCTCGAGAGCTCCGAGCTTGACGGTGCTCTACCTGCCTTGGTGTTTTACTGGCAGGCCATGTGTCATAAGAAGCTTCAACAATACAATCTCGCCGCAGATGGTTTTAAGAAGGCATTGGCCAAAGGCTATCGTTCAGCTGATTTCTCCTACGAATATGCCCAAACGCTTTATGCACTTGAGCAATGGGTGCCGGCCAAGGAAGAATTTGAAAAGTCCTATCAGGCGAACTTCAAGCCCGCCGTCAGTCTCTACTACATCGCGACCATAGAAAAAAACTTGGGTGATCGGAACAAGGCCATCGCCAGACTCCAGCTCATTAAAACCCTTGATGACAAAGAGGCCCAGAGCGTCGTTCAACCGGCCGAAGTACTGATTGGCGACTTGTACTATGATGATGCTGTCGGTAAACCTCATCAACGAAAACTCATCGAGAAGATCGTCATTCCTCAGTATGAAAAAGCATTGGCGGAAAATTCAAAATCTGAAATCGCATCACTGGTTCAGCAAAAAATCAGAAAGCTTAAGCAAGATAATCGTCTGGCCATCTACGAATTAATTAATGGGAAACCAACGATCGAGCCCCGTTACCTTTTGAAGATCACCCAAGAATTTTCTCAGGATAGCAACGTCACGTTCTCTCCTGCCGAGACGACGATTTCTAAGTCACGCCAGGCTTCTTCTTACTCCAAAACCGATGTTATCGGGCGCTACACATTTTATTATCGGAATTTTTTCAGTTTCGCCCCAGGTGTGCGTGCTAATCAGACGAGATACTTCAACCGAGTGCCGGAAATTTATCGAAATGATAACCAACTCATTTCGGCGATGCTGAATCTAGGCCATGAACATTCAATGGGAGGCAAACCAGCATCATTCTTGATCGACTACGACTATACAAGTATTCGTCGTGATGTCGATTCAGAGGAGAAGCTCAAGTTCAGCTCGCGCGCCCATTCCCTAAGCTTAGGAGAAAGTTTTCGCTACTTCAGTGCAGGGGATACCACTATTCGGGCCCGTCATCGTGTACTCGAGAGCTACCAATCGCAATCGGACTCGAAAACGACGAGTCTCGTGTTTGAGCAACTGGCCAAGATCGCGGATCACTTTATGGTGTTCATGCTGAGTTACGATCGCACGCGAGTTACGGATAGCGCCTTCGATACGGACGCTTTGCTTGTGCGAGGGGATTACTACGGACCAAGCTGGAAAGGTTGGGTGACTCCCTCAGTAGGTCTAGCAATCACTGTGACTGACCCTATTAATAATCGGGACAACCGGGGAACTGAAATCTTAGTGAATCCAAATGCTCGTTTGTCGCACAGTCCGGCCCGCGGCTGGAGAATAAGTGCCAAGGGTGACTATCAGAAGAATCAGTCAAAAGATGAGTCAAACTTCGCCTACTCGAAGTTCATCTACGGTTTAGAGATCGACTACATCTTCTAGTCTAGAGAAGATTTTCAAGTAGGCTAATGAGCTGATTCTGCGTAGAATTCTCCAATGGAAACTACAACTGTCCGCTGGAAAAAAGTCCTCCTTATTGCTTGGCCTTTGATCATCGCCAATAGCTTTTGGAATCTCCAACTCACC
>JAULBY010056082.1:0-10000 GCA_032358315.1 Ophiocytium majus
ACATGCCCTCTATATGGGCAGCCCGTGTGCCAGCTTCAGCATGCGCTCGGCGAGGTCGAGTTGGTCCTGAGGGGGGGCGGGGCAGCGTTGAGGACGTAACCAGTGTTGGGCCAGGGCGGGTTTACAACAAATACGTCACACAAAAATGCGATATACGGTGGTATATGGCGTGCATGCCTTGTGGGCGGCACAAATGCCAGCTTCAGTATGCGCTCGGCGAGGTCGAATTGGTCCTGTGGTGGGTGGGGCAGGGTTGCAAAATAACTGGTGGTGGGCCAGGGCGGTTCTATAACCACTGCCGGTATTTCGAAGTACGTTATACTGCGAAGCCCTAATTCCGGCCAAACATGCAATATACTGTGATATCCGGCGTACATGCCCTATACGGGCGGGGCGTGTGCCAGCTATGCATATATGTACATACATCTGTGTATTTGTAAGTATATACCAGGGAAGTATCGTAAAATAATGGGGACAGTTGGTGAGCCATAGCTGCAATCTGGAACTTCAACTCCACCACAAACCGCAGCCCCCCCCCCCTCCCCCCCCCTCCTCACCTGCAGGCGCCCCTTGGGGGAGCGCGCATCCCGCATCAGCTCCAGCAGGCGCTGCCCCTGTACCTCTTGGTAGGCCCCCATACACCCGCGAATTCAAGTTGCCGTGCTATAGCTCTCATCTGTAACTTCAGCTCTAGTACAAAGAGCCAAAGCGGCACTTAGACGGGGGCACACACACACACCCGCCCTCACCTGCAGGCGCCCCTTGGCGGAGCGCGCATCCCGCGTCAGCTCCAGCAGCCGCTGCCCCTGCACCTCACGGTAGGCGCCCATGCGGCCTCGCAGGCGCTGGAAGTGCGCCTGGACGGCGCCGCGCTCCTCCGTCAGCAGGCGGTTTCGCTCCGCCGCCTCGCGCGCGCCTTGCGCAATCTTGGCGCGCCACTGCGCCAGCGCCGCCTGCAGCCGCTCTATCTTCCGCACCTGGGGCAAAGGGGGTGAAAAAGGGGGGAGGGGGGGGGATGGGAGGGGGAGGGGGATGGGGGGCATGGTTAGGGGGGGCATGGGTCGCGTTCTTTTTTTTTGCAACGTAATTTTTACACTCACACGCTACACTTGCAGTACAGAATACAGGGTGGCACTGCGTCAGTGCCACAACAGAGGGGGGAGGGGGGGCATGGTTAGAAGTGGCTATGGGTCAGGTTTACGATGTACCATGGTATTCAAAGGGTATTTCGAAGTAATTGAGGGCTCTATCTACTTCGAAGTATCTGCGCCTTGTCTTCCGCACCTGGAGCAGCGAGAACGGGGGCGGGACAAGGGGTGTGTGTGGAGGGCGGAAGTCCCTTGGGGCTAATCCTGGGCTCAGCCCTGGTGGGAGAGAGAGTGCAGCTGGTCTTGCACCAGTTTGCCATGGGAACGCCTGATCCTTGTCCGCCAGGCCATTGAAGTCCGTGGTCCGCTGGTCCGCATTCTGGGCGCAGTTGCCCATACATACATGTGAATCTTCCAAGTGGGAACAAACATCAGTACTTGCATCAGGCTCCGCTGACAGCGCCGAAAGCCCCGTGCACACGGCGCGGGTGTGAGTGAAAAAAGTATGATCAAGCCGTCCGCTGCTGCATACGAGCATTACCGCTGTGTGAACATTACTGCGCACTCTCATGTGAGCCTGGCATGTTGCCACAGCGCTGCTCTACCGAAACATCAGTGTACTAGTAATAGGCATCAAAGTATTTACGGAACTATGCTACTGTAGTAGTATATACTTCGAAGTGTACATGTGTACATATACATGGGGGCGCGCGCACCTTAAGCTCGATCTCTCTGCTGAGCTCCTGGTCCTTGGCCGTGAGGTACTTGAAGTCCGTCGTCCGCTGGTCCGTGTTCTGCAGGTAGTTGATGTGCGCCGTCTGCACGCGTGCACACAATGTCGGGCGCAGGTTCAAGCTTCAACTCCCCCACAAAGGATGCACTTCAACATTAGGTGGTGTGCGGCAATGCAGATGATGCAGAGCAACGCCGCGTGTGTGCGGCAATGCACATGCAGTGCGACGCCGGGCGCGGGTGCATACTTAAGCTGTCAGAGTGGGCAGAACTTGAGCACTGGGTGACTGGTGTGGGCCGTGTGCACGCAGACGCAGCACCGGGCACAAGTGCATACTTCAACTGCCACCTAGGCTGAACTTCAACATCAAACAGGGGGCGCCACCCTGGGGCGGGGGTGCCGGCATGAGGGGTGAATGCAGCAGAGCCAGTACCATCAGCAGCTGCATGCACCTATTGAACGCGGATTCCATCAAACGCATGCTTCCGAACCCCACCTCAAAGTACTGCTCCAAATCCCCAATCTGCGTGTCCGCACTGTTGAACTTCCCCTGCCAGCTTCAACCGCACTGCTGAGGTTCCCCACCAACTTCAAGAGTTCACGCTTCCAACCCCCCACCTCAAAGTGCTGCTACACCTCCTCGATCTGCGTGTCCACACTGTTGAACTTCTCCTATCAACTTCAACCTCAACAATTCATGCTCCCAACTCTACCTCCAAGTGCTGCTCCAGCTACTCGATCTGCCTGTCCACGCTGTTGAAGTTCCCCTACCAGATCGATCTGTTTGTCCGCACTGTTGAAGTTCCCCTACCAACTTCAACTTCAACAGTTTGCACTCCCAGCCCCACCTCAAAGTGCTGCTCCAGCTCCTCGATCTGCGTGTCAAGCGTGATGCGCAGCACGTTTATGTCCTCCAGGTTCCGGTTTCGGATCTCCTCGCGCAGCTGCTCGTGCTCAGCGCGCGCCTCCGCGTCGCGCTCCGCCTCGCGTGCGTCCACCGCCGCGATCACGTCCCGCAGCTCCGCCTGCAACAGTTACATTTGACAGTTACACGCGTAACAGCAGCAGGGTGTTAGTGTGCTCAGCGCGCGCCTCCGCATCGCGCTCCGCCTCGCGCGCGTCCACCGCCGCGATCATGTCCCGCAGCTCCGCCTGTGTGGCAGTTCCATTTGACAGTTACACACCTAACCGATGCAGCAGTGTGGACAGCATGGCTGCGGGCGATCACGTCCGCACCTCCGCCTGTGTGGCCGTTACATTTGACAGTGCGGTGCAAGGGTGCCAGGGGGCAGTTGTCGGTGCGTGCGTGCCGTGATGCTCAAGTACCAGGAGCCGCGTACCATGATAAGTGGCTGCTGCTGTGCTGCTATTTGTAGGTGCTGCCGCCACTGCTGCCGCTGCTGCCGATGCTGCCGCCGCTGCCGCCGCCGCTGCGCCACTGCGCACATTGGTGCGCTGAGCTGCTGCTGGGCACAGATCACGCGTGCCTACTGCTGAGCACTGCCGCTGAGCACTGCTGCTGAGGTCACCATCTCACGCGTGTGTTGAGTGCTGCTGCCGAGCACTGCTGCAGAGCACTGCTGTTGAGCACTCCTGCTGAGCACTGCCGCCGAGCACCGCTGAGCGCTGCACACACAGGTGCTGAGCACACACAGCTGCTGAGCACACACGACTGCTGAGCACACTCACCGTCTCGCGCGTGTGCTGCGCCGCCACGCGCTGCCGCTCCTCACTGAAGTCGCGCTCCATTGCCACCAGCTCGGACTCAAAGCGCCGCTCCATCGCCAGCAGGCGAGCGTCCTGTTCAGCAGTGGCGGCGACACAGAGAGTGTGGGGTCGGGAAGCAATGTACCATAGGTATGGCATGCTTCAGTATAATACACATCTGAAGTACCACCATAACGCACGCTGCCCATCGCCAGCGTCATTATATACTAAGTACCGGTATTAAGCATGTATATATATATATATATGTGGTAATAATGTAGCATATGGGCACGCACTGCCAGCACGCCCCCCAGTGTCACCCCCCACCTGCAGGTCGGTGAGGCCGTCCATGGAGTGCAGCAGGTGCGCACTTCGCATGGCCAAGTGCAGGAAGGCAACATGTAGCAAATACTACGTAGTACACTGTATAAGTAGTAACAGTAGCGCACATGTGCCTGTAAACGCACCTGCAGGTCGATGAGCCCGTCCATGGAGTGCAGGTGCGCGCGCAGCGCCGTCTGGTACTGGTCCTCCGCCTCCTCCAGGTCCCTGTCCAGCATCTGTATGATGGCGTCCTTCCTGTCCACGTCCCGCTCGTGGTTCTGCGACAGGATCTCAATGTCGCGCCTCAGCGACTCCACCTTGGCCAGCCGCATTATCTTGCGCCACTGGTTCTGAATTTTGAGCCTGCGGGGGGCGTGGCGGCGGTGCGGACGGTCACGGGGCGGTTTCACGGTGCTGGCGTCATTTGCCAGCCATTTTGAGGGCGCTTTGAGGGTGTTGTGCGAACGGTTGCGTGGGGGGGGGTCTGAGAGTCATTTGCCACCCATTTTGAGTGCGCTTTGGGGAGTTGTGGGTATGGAGACGCATCGCAGGAGCAAGACAGCCGCGGCGGCGCGGACGGTCGCGGCGGGTTTCACGGTGCTGGCGTCGCCGGCCTGTTTCAAGTGCGCTTGCAGGGGCTTTGCCACGTGCACGGGGCTTTCCGCGCCGCAAGCAAAGTTCAATATACTTTTGAAGTAAGCACGGCTACAATGCTTGTCGCCCTGCTGGTGAACGGCAGCAACGGCAGCAGGCTGAGTGGTAGACACCTGTTGGCACGGGTTTTTTATTTGTACTTCGGAAAGAAAACAACGATGAGTTGCAGGAGTTCCTCTCCTCGGCCGCCATGCGCCTCAGCAAACAACGTTCGGTATGTCATTGATACAGCAACCATGTGGTCGGTAACCAACCTCCATAGCCCGCACTAAGCCGCACACCGTGTGAAGTCAAAGCGCACCAAATCGCAAGTGTATGGTAATGAATTGTCACCTGTTGGTGCGGGAGTTCCTGTCCTCTGCCTCCATGCGCCTCTGCAAACGGTGATTGGTACATCAACAGTATAGCAACCATGTGGTCTGTAATCGCGAGTGCACTGCAATGAATTGTCACCTGTTGGTGCGGGAGTTCCTCTCTTCAGCCTCCATGCGCCTCTGCAGCTCCTGCCGCGCCAGCTGCGCCGCCGCGCGCGCCGCGTCCAGCTCCTGCAGCTTCCCGTACTTTGCCGCCAGGTCGCCGTAGTCCTTAGACTTGCCCTCCTGCAACACACAAGCATTCATGTATTTCTGTTAAGTATACGCTACATGTGAATATACGGCTCTTAAACAGCCACAGTACTTCAAGTACATGCATATGAGTAGCATAAATGTATTTGACTATGCTGTTTGTGATGGATGCGCGCTCCTGCAGCTTCCCGTACCTTGCCGTCAGGGCACCGCAGTCGATAGACTTGCTCTCCTGCATCACACACGTAAGCATGGGGTACACTTGTATTGAATTGCATCTGGGGCGTGGAAGGCCCTGGGCACATGGTGTGTGTGTGTGTGGAAACGGCGTGAGCAGGCATCCTGCGCTCCCCTGTTGCTAGCATGCACTTCAAGGAGCACTACTTCAACAAGTACTTGAAGTACTCCTGAGGTGGGCACATGGTGTGCGCGTCCGGAAAGGGCATGATCCTGCATCCTGCGCTCCCCCTGTTGCTAGCATGTACTACTTGAAGTACACCTTGAAGTACTCCTGAGGTACACCGCATATATATATATATTTAGTATACGGTACATTTCAAATATACGGCTCATATACACCTAGACGAATAACGTACTGTGTTCGACTATGATGTTTTCACAGATGCGGGCCTCAGCAGAGTGTGGCGCGGGAGCGGAGCCGCAGGGGGTTTGCTGGGACCGGCCTGCGTGCCGTTCGCCCGCTGCATGTGGTAGCATGCGGCTGTAGCGTTGCTCGAAAACGTACATGAGCGAGCCATATACGCCGTAAATGGAGTGTATACTTCGACATGTATATATATGCAGCGCATCATTGCACTTGTTTTGACAAGAAGAGACGCCCATACATATTTTCGTGCAACCCCATGCGTCTGCGCGTCTGCGGACGCTCATGGTGGCGCGTCTCGAGGCACCTGCCACCAGGCTAGGCAGATGCCGCGCAGGCGGCCTGCACTGGGGCTGATGCACGGTACGCCATCAGAAGAAGTACACTGCCCAACCGCACCAACACATGCGCTGCCAACGCTAGGTGGGCTGGTTGGCGCGCCGCCTGCTTGACCTGGCAGCTGTCCTTAGCAACCTTCCCAGCTGCCCAACACCCTCCCGTGCATGTGCATGTGGCGCGCACACACATGTGCGCCTGACGTGCGCAAAAGCATACTGAAGTGTATAATTTCATACACAATCTCTGATGCCTGCGCTGCCCATCGCATCACGGCTCTGTGATGGTATCCGCGCGTCGGTACAGGTGCGACACTTGCTGCCATCGTAGGCGCTGTCTCTGCCTTGTCCAACCTTGCACGAATCACGCCCAGGGTGGCGGCCTCTGCCGATGGCAAGACCTAGAGTTTATCGCTCCTACACCGATTTTTATAGGCAAACCCACATGAAAGCCTTAACCAAGTGTTGATATAAGACCCACCTTCTTCTTGACCTGGCTCCTGCCCTTGACCACCTTGCCCAGCTGGGCCCCTCCCCTCAGCCTCCCGTGCATGTGGACCGTGCTGCCCTCCACCAGCCCATACTCGCGCAGGGGGCGGCGGGCGGCCAGGGGCTTGCCAGCAAACGCCAGGCAGCACTCCGATGCCGCTGCGGCACCCGCCAGGCTGGCTAGCTGGCGCCTGAGCGCCCTGACGTCATGGTGCAGGGAGACGTCCCGCAGCAGCAGCGGCTGCCCCTGTGGAGTGGCCACGAAGAGCTGCACCATGGCTGCTGGGCCTCCTGGCACCGCCAGCGCACACCAGGCGCTTGTGGCAACTGTGTGTCCCGTCTGGTTTGTTGTTTTGCTCCTGCCTGCCAGTACTTGTGGGCTTGCTGGGGCTCCGCTGCGTTCTGCCGGCGCCAGCCAACTGCAGGGTGGGCGACACTTCCACCTGCCGGCACTCGCCTGCTGCGCAGGCACAGTTAACGCTGATGCGCCTGCTAGGGAATATCGCTCACCTGGCAGCCCCTGCTGTGTGCAGGTGCCGCTGATGCCTTTAGCCGCAGAACCACCGTCGTGTAACCGATAACGGTTTCAGATGTCGCATGGGCTGAACACACACAGGACTACGACGACTCAGCTGTGTACACACACTGTGCGTAGTCCACCAACGCTAGGCTTTGCAGCAGCTGCTGCTGCCGACCCCTCTGTACACAGGCACCACCCCCACCATCAGCAGCAGCAGCCATGGCGGACGCTCCCTCGGAGGCAGCGACAGGCGCCGCCACCAGAGCGGCCTCCGCCCTCCTAGCCAAGCACGTTCGCACCCTGGAGGTCTTGCACGAGGTGCAACGGGAGAACGCGAGGCTGCGCGTGGAGGCAACCAAGGCGCGAGAGCATGCGGAGGCCATGGCTGAGGCCGCCGTGGAGGAGGCTGTGCCCAGAGCCGTTGCTGAGGCGTTGGAGGGTCCCAATGCCGCCATCCGAGAGCTGGAGCAGACGTGCCAGGGGCTGCGGGAGAGGCTGGCGGAGTGCGAGCAGGAGGTGCTGTCAAAGGACAGGGAGGTGGCGGAGGTGAGCGTGGTGAGCTGTGAAGTGTGCAGGCACAGAGTATGGCCCACTCATGCCAGGCGCTGATGTTTGAGGCTAGCTGCAGTACTGACAGGGCCAAAAAACATTCTGAGCAGCAGCACGCAAGCGCCGGATGCCACCATGTACTTGTGAACCCCGTGCACCTGCGAGTAGATGAACATTGGCGTCCATGCTCGGTTACTGATATGTATGTTTGTATGTGTGACAGCAGACATGAGGCACGGGTTGAGGCCCTGGGTCTCGGATCTTCTGTGCGCCGTGTCAGTGCTGGCCTGCGTGCATTGAGCAGGCCGCGGGCCGCTTGCATACACACGGTTCCCACGGAGAACTTGCTGCCGGTGGAAGCCAGTGGGTATATTTGCAGTGTACAGGCTCGCAGCTGCTGCACCTGGCAGGCACGGTCACACGCGCCATGTGCCGGGTGTGCTGCCTCCGCACACAAGTAGAAATGGCATGTCGGCAGGAGCAGGGCCTTTTTTACCTCACAACGCAGCACCTCCTGCGTGCAAGAATGCGCGCGCTCAGCGCTGCCTTAGCCGCTCGTCATCAGTGGGCTGCATAGCATGCCAGGCCGCGGCACTCTAGAGGGTGGTGCTGGTGGGGTGTTCGCCTTTCCAGCCAGTGCTACTGCCTGCACCCTGCCTGGGGTGCTTCGCCGGTAAATCACTGGAAGTGGGCGGGCTGTCACCATCGCCAGCACATGGCCCTGCCGCCCAGACAAGTCAACGCTGCTCTTGGCACACATCCATTGCAACGGGGCCCTGAGTGGACGCCACGGCGGAAACTTTGGGAGGGGAAAATTTTATTTATGTGATGGGGGCACATTTTTTTGGGAACCACCCACACAAACAGCCCTAGTACACACAAGCAACAAACCCTAGCATTTACGACACCTGACAGCACAAAACAATGAAAACGGTAGCCACGTTTGGGAGCGGCACGCGGTAAACGACAGAGCGTCCCGCCCCGGCCGCCTACTCTGGAACACAGCGACACACTCACTTCTGGTGATGGGTCACAGCGTATAAATTTCGCATCATACGCCGTATAACATATGTAATTACGCCGTATAGCGTATACAGATGAACGTATTTATACGGCAAATACGCCGTTGCGGTTTTTGGGCATAGAAATACGCTGTATTTTGTATAACGTATGAAATACGTTATACGCCGTGACCCATCACTACTGACTTCGCCTCCGCGCCTCCCCGCCTGCCTCCCCCCCCCCAGCGGCTGGCGCAGGCCCATCGGGCGCGCGAAGCGGCGGAACGCCAGTGCGAGCAGCTGCTGAGCAGGGCCGAGGGCGCGGAGAGGCGGCTCAGCAGCCTGAGCGACGAGGAACAGGCGCGCGCCGTGGAACGCGCTGCGGAAGAAGGCGCGCTCCTCTCCGCGCTGCAGCGCGCGCAGGGGGCGGCCAAGGCGGGCGCGGTGCAGGCGGAGGCGCTGGGGCGGCAGCTGGAGGTGGGCACACGTGCTGCTCAACGACTAGTTTGAGCTAACGTCTGCGGTTGTGGGTACCTCACGAAGTACTGCTTCAAGAGTATGTTCTAAGTAAAATGAGGCGGGGGCGGTGCAGGCGGAGGCGCTGGGGTGGCAGCTGGAGGTGAGCACATGTGGCGCGCCGCCAGTGGTTTTTAGAACCTAATAACATCCACCATATGGTATGAACGTGTGCACTTCAGGAAGTGCGAAGTATGCTTATACTACTAGCAGTACTTCACTTTTGAACTACTTCTGAACTTTTGAGATAGTAAACACTTCAAATAGTACAACGAGACCAAGGCGGGGGGGGTGCAGGCGGAGGCGTTGAGCTGGTTGCTGCAGGTGGGCACACGTGGTGCGTCACCAGTAATGTAGGCTAACAGTTGCGCAGGTATGTACTCTTATTAAACTCCGCGTAGGGCGCGGAAAGCCCTTCGCACATGGTGCGCGTGACCAGAAAAAAGGATCAGATAGGTGGCGAAAAAGCAATGCTCAGCACTGTGCGTACTCAAGGGAAGCCTGGCATGTTGCCAGAGCACTAGCCTAATGGATTACAGAGTGTGTACTTCAAGAGATGGTATGTTACAATACAATGAGGCCGATGATAATTCACCTGCTATTAGCTTCCCTGGGTACGCATTGCCTTTGTCCACCCATTGCATGGGCTCCATCGCAGGGTGGTGGCCCCTGCCAATGGGCAAAGACCTCACCGCTCCTGTCACATAGTCTATACATCCGGTATACTTCGAACTATTTATGTTCGCCCCCCCCCCCCCTTGCAATTTCCCTACTGCCGCCGCCCCACACAAGCACAGACGTCGCAGCAGGAGCTGCAGCAGGCGCGCATCTCGCTGGCAGCCCTGCAACAGCGCGCGGCCGTCCTGGCCGAGGAAAAACGAACCCTTGCGGGGCGAGTGGACGACACTGCACGC